>OMLF01056210.1:7434-20226 GCA_900302615.1 Holocentrus rufus | reverse complement strand
GTGCCTGTGTGTGTGTGTGTGTGTGTGTGTGTGTGTGTGTGTGTGTGTGTGTGCATGCTTGTGTGTGTGTTTTGGTCCTAGCGGTTTAGCGGCGTTGTCAAAGAGCAGGTCGTGTCTCTGCAGCCGTCTCGCTGTGCAGCAGCCGTGTGTCAAGGGCGTCTCCAGTTCTCACATTAGACCCAGGCCACCGCTTCACTTCTTCCCCTTCATGATAAGAAACAGCCACTAAGTCCCGAGCCGCTTTGATTCTCTGCCTCCCTTCCTCCCCGGGTCTCGGATTAAGTAATTGGTTTGGCATGGACCGCTCACCTACAGTACAGAACTGTAGGGGGACCCGAGATGGGCAGCAGTTCAACTCACATAATGTACTGCCACGGTGAAACTTAGCATTCTCGGCGCTTTCCAAGTGCACTCATGCTGAAATTGGTACTGTAGGTACATTTAAAAAAAAAAAAAAAAAAACGGATCTAAAAGATCTACTTCTAAAGATCACACTTTTCTCTCTGCATCGCGGCGAATTGGCCAAGTGTGTCTCTGGTGGGCAGGATTTCATTAAACGCCTGGGTCCCATCTGAATTGCTGTTTGCCTGAGTTCAAAGCCATCGATTTGCACACCACCTCCGCAAAAAAAAAAAAAAAAAAAGGGGAGACAGAAAAAAAAATGTCACATTCAGGAGGCAAGTCTCCATTGATTCCCCATTGGCATGAAAGAAACAGCGGCACGTACAGTGTGACACAAGGACAGATAGCTCCTTCCTCTCATGATAGGGGTTACTAATCAACATGACAACCCAGCCAGCAGCAGCAGAATCGCATGAAGCAGTATTTATCTGATGTGTCTGCAGAGGACTGAAACCGCTGCACGAGTAGATTTTGCAGAATACACTTCACCCTGCATCCATCCTGCATTAGCACAGATTTTCTTCTCGAGGGTGGTCCGACAGCGCACCGGCAGCGAGTTTACTTCACGTCGGACTTCTGCACATTTGTATGCACGTCATGCTAAGAAGATGAAACCCACAAAAACGGGAGATACTTGAGCCTCGCGTGAGTCGAATCTGAACCCTTGAACCCCCCGTGGAGGCTGGCAAGCGAAAAGAACATCTCCCTGTGAGGATAAATAAAGTATCGTATTAATAAAACGCCGTGATGCTGATGTCAGTTTGTGCTCCTGCCGCATGATTAACCTACATCAGGCACCAGATTTAACATCGGGTCAATTTGTCACCCAGGATCCCCCCTGCTGGGTGCCAGTCAATGAGCCACCGTGCTGATAAACCCATTCTGGGCCGATCCCCACGGCAGAAGCACTGACTAATCAGTGTTTGCCCACAATCCAGTGTGATGATTAGCCAGGCTTTTTCCAGACAGAGAGGCAACTGTTAGGGATGTAAGTTTTTGACTAAACACAGATTCAACTTGTTTAAAACTTGTTTTTTTTTTTTTTGAGTGATTGGAGTTTGTGAGCCACGACTGAAGTCAACAATCTGCTTCAATACTTTGCAGAAAAGTTCTATTCTATTAAATAAATACGTAATAATGTAAGATTATTCTTTGTCTTTGTAAATGAGAAATAAAAGCAGACAACAGAATTAATTAAAGGTGCACTACACAATTTTGCCAAGGGCTGATTTAAGTGAGGACCCTTTAGACTCAACTGAAAATAAAAGGTGAAATAAACACCTCATTCATCAATTGGATGACGATAAGAACCATGTAGACTCAACCATGAAATTACATGCTTAATGCACATTTGTTGACAGTTGAGTTTACAGGTTTACTCTCTTAAATCAGCGTCGAGTTAAAGTGCACCTTTTAACATGGTTTATTCTAAAACAAAAGCATTATTGAAACAAAATAAAAATGCAATGTATTGTATTCTGTTAGATCACTACAATGTTAGGTCTTATTTTTTTAAGAATCACAGTTCGATTCAAAGCATTTCATATCAATTCATGTCCAAATCAGAGCTTATTTCTAGTAGCAGATCAATTCAGATCAATAGGCACAATTGCAATGCAGTGAATTATATGTTAGATCCCTATCATGTATGTGCAGTAAAGTTTAACAAGATTCATGCATGGACTCACTTTTGACCAGAGACATTTTTTTATCAGCTCACTTTCTTTTGGACGTTACATCATCTCTCTCAATGTCATTTTTAGATTTTTTTTTTCTTTGCATTATTATAGCTGATGGCAGTGCTGTCTTTTACCAAATTATATCTGGGCTAAAAAAAAAAAAATCTCAGCGCCTCAGCGAGAAAAGGATGCCTGTGTGATGAAATAGTTATGAGAGTGGTGACATTGTCTCATCACATAGTGCTCAGTTACATCATCAATGTTTATGCGAGCCCTTTCCTTCCTCTGGCCATGCTGTGTCTTTGTGCCACCCAATATAGGGGGTGGCGAGGGGAGGGGCCGCAGAGGGCAGACCCTGCAGGGAAATCAGAGCTCTCTCTCTCTCTTTGTGTGATTCAATATCACGCTTGTGTACCCATGAATGGATGCCAAGGCATTTTGAGTTCAGAGCCAAAGAACAAGACACAGCCGCAGAGGGCTTTAGCAGGGACCGGGCGGGTCGGGGTGATCACCCAGCGCTTACAGACACATATTCTCAACATGCCCTCACATACATGCGGCACATCAAGAGAGAAAGAAACCGAAAGAGGGAAAAAAAAAAGAAAGAGAGAGGGAGGCCATTATAAACAAAAGCCACTCAGAAAAATAGCATTCCAAAAAGCATCACGCTGACTGTCAGAGATAATTAAAAGACACTAAAAGCGTAAACAGAACGCTCATGTAATTCCAAATATTTGCTGTTAACACTCTGTAAAGACTTTACAAAGACGGCCTGCATCATTAACGCCGGCTGAAAAATCCTCTCACAGCCAAAAGGCTCGAACCCGTCACTTCAGAGCAGGCACTCCAAAGCGCAGACGGAAAGAAGTGAAGTTCACCTGGAGACGGTGATGGAGGCGGTCGTGGTGAATGGACTCCACGCTCACTGTAAGAAAGCCCCTCACTCTTAAGCTCACACTTGCTGACAGCGCACACATCAGTGCACATATCCCACTGTGCTTCTGCTCCTCTCTGCTTGGCAAGCGGGCAGGAAAGGGGAATTGTGAATTATGAAATTGGATTATGAGTTTGGGAATTCACTGAGCCTCATATTGTCTGTCAGACGCTCTGGAGAATATCGGGAGGGGAGAATATATTATTTTGGAGAAATGAAAAAGGACAGTTAGTGAATTGACATGCTGGTGAAATGTAATAACACACTTTATGGGGTAGTGAAGAGAGGCAGAGATTTTGCACAACCAAAGAAGAGGTGCTTAGCAACAGTTGCCTAGGTGAGCCAAAAAATAAGCCCAAGGAGAAATAACTGAATGCATATTATTCATAATTACATTCATGAAAGGAGGGGCCTGGTCTGTGTGCTATATTTGTGTAGCTTCGAATCCATCTCATGCTCTGCTGTCACCTTTCTCCCTTCTATCTTTCCACTCTATGATACATTATTCACAGTGGTCTAACTATCCGAAAACCTAATTGCATGCTGGAGGAGGGTGTGCAGCCCACACTGCTTTGAAAAAAAGTTTTCAGTCAGGAACATTTGCCAAGCCTATCTTCAAAACATGAGGAGTGAGCAGAGACTGGGCACATTGTCTTGTAAGCCAACATGCAGCTACACTGGTATAATTCATAGCAAACGAAAAAAATAAAATAAATAAATAAATAAATAAATAAATAAAAAGGCAGTAGCGGAGCATAATGAGAGAATTCCCCCTTTTTATTTGGCCGCTCGCGCTGTTGTCATCATTGATGTTGTTTATGCCTTTGATGTGCGGCTGAGTAACTAGACAGGGGAAGTGTGTAGACAGGCATGCAAGAAAATTACAGTCATTAAGAAACACTTATTTTTTTAAAAAACACAGACAAGTACATGTACACACACTCCCACGTGCGTGCACACATATACAAAGCGGTCTAATTACGCTTATATCTTAGGTGGGCTTGAAAATATTCTGGCATTTAATCTCCCAAGTGGCCGTAACAGAAATTTTAGTTGCTGCATGCCCGTGCACCCATGGAGCATCTGAACATAACCGCAGGCTAACTGTGTCTGTCTGCCCCTGGAGCCCCCTGACACCCCAATCAGCCCAACTATCTCAATTAGTGAATCTGAGACGTTTAAAGAGGAAACGCCCCGAGGAACGCTGTGAGAGAGAGAGAGAGAGAGAGAGAGAGAGAGAGAGAGAGAAGGGAACGGCAGACGGAGAAAAAAATACAGAAAGAGCTTGAGGGTGAAGGGAGGAAGACATGGGAAGCAGCATGTTTCAGAAAGTAGTTGATCATGAACTGCATTGCTTTGGAGGGATTATGTGTGTGTGTATGTGTGTGGGTGTGTGTGCAACTTCTACAGTATGCTGCATACTGTACAAATCACTCTTAACTGACTGTACTGTCACTCTTTTCCCTATCGCTCCTTATCAATAAAACAGAAAGAAGCTGTTATTGTTGTGTGGGCCTTGATCTGCTGTCGTTAAGTGAGTGGAGGAGGTGTTAAAGTGTTGAAGTGTTTCCTTAAACTAAGTCAAAAAAACAGTGGCTTATAGTGCATTTCTGGGCCCATTTTGTTGTTTGAGTATCCAGTATCAAACTGGTCAATCGTGGGTGATGTGACAATCACTTTGAGGGACTTCCTGTGCAGATGCAATGGAGTTTGACAGCGAATCTTCAAAAGCATCAATGGTCAACATCAGGTTTCAGAGTCAGCAAAGGCTTCTTTCCTGAGTTACCATTTTGTGCCAAAGTTAAACAGTCATAAAGAGAGAAATGCATCGCAGGGGAAGAGGAGATATCAATTTCTCCACGGACTGTAGCGTCAGTCGTCCAATGCCCTTTTTCTATTTTGAACGAGCGAGGACAAGACAGCATTTGTCTCCCTCCGCTCTCAATTTTTCTCAACTGGAAAAACCTCCAGCTGCAGTAACCTGGGGGTGGAGACAGGCCAATTTCACCATGAAAGCCAAGACAAGTAGTTCAACAGTAAACAAACAAATACAATAAAAAAAAAAAACAATAATAACTAGTCACTGTGACGGAGGGAAAGGCAGAAACGATAACTGGAATTGTTCCCAGTTCCGGCATATTCATCAAACAACTCAGGTTTCAGGGTTTGGAGGCTAAATTAAGATAAGAGGAGAGACTTGGTGGCAAGAAGAGACTCTTAAGAGGGATTTCACACCTATAGTTCGCTTGCTTTGGTCCGCTTAAGGCGTGACGTTGCTCCTTTGTTTTTAATAGCTTCAGTTAAAAACTTTGCAAACAAACAAACGGGCCATTCATCTGCAGGACTGAAATTTTGTGAAACTCTGGTTGCAGACAACAGCAGACTGCAATAATAGAGCCAAAATGAGGCTGCAGCAACAATGTAGCCTTCAGTGTTTTTATGTGTTTCTGCAAGCAATCGTGAAATGTCCTCAGCCCATATTTCAACAAGGACCCTTACCTAATCGTTACTCAGTGTTTATCCCCAACTCACGTTTTGGAAGCATTAGTCTGGCTAGCAGCTACAGGTGTCAACATGCACTTTCAACCCACAATGCATTGCATTTTCTCTTCCTATAGTGGGATTACGTGCACAGTTGTACCACACCATGAGAGTTCGGATGTGTGTCCCACCTCTCCCAACAAACCAGGCTAACAGAATAAACGCACCAAGGTTCAATTAGTACATGTGAAAGTTCCCTTGAAGTACTGAGCCTTAATCTGGTTATTCCCTCATAATCTCCAGGTGCACTATATCACACTGAGACTGAGTATTCACCATCCCTCCAAAGGCCTTGCTGCCAAAACACCAGGCCGACAGTGAGCGACAGTGAGCGACAGGTAGCGGCGACTCCGTCTCAGAGAGAGCAGCAGGTCAAACAGGCTTTGGCTCTGACTGTTGATCGGTCACAGGTGAGTCCAAGTCCAAGTTCCAGTTGGCTGTGACATGCAGACTCAGAAACAGACTCCCTGTGACACTTTACCTTTAGGAGTCTGGCGTTGTAGTGCTGCGTCTGTTGCTGACCTGCTCTTCTCTCTCTCGCTATTTTTAGTACTTTCGCTGGTGCTGCCGGTGCGATGACGGGCTGCTTGATGCCTCGCTACGTATGCACTAAAGCTGGGATCAGATTACACAAACTCTGCCCGATTCTGGCATCATTTTGTAGAGGCCGACAAAATTAATTTCAGCGTCATGCCCCGAGAATGAAGTTTGGAAATGAGGCTCAGAAATGATAGTTAATCCATGTAGTATAACGTGTGAGACTTTGATACTGGACGGCCCATGATGCTTTAAAGGACAATTCCAGTTTGTGTCAGGCGAGTCTCATTGTCAAAGTTTTTTCCATCATGCCTTGAAATGGAAGTGAAAACTAATTAAAACGATAAACTTGACTTGTGTGATGTACATTGAACCTGTATATGAAGCGATGAGGAGGAATGTCCATCTCCAAATAACTCGACAATGAAGCAGGTGCATAAAAACTATCTTTAACCATTAGACATGATGGAAAAAACCATGACAACAAGACCCAGGCTGATATAAACGGGAATTGTCCTTTAACATGAAGGGCAACCTGTAAGAATTTTTTTTTTTTTTGTTGATTTGTGTGACTCCTACGAATTTATTCACACCTCCGCCTCTCCACCCACATGCATACAGCACCATGCTCCTCAGAAGTCATTATGGGAAGTCCCTGGCAGAAGTAGACGAGGCAGGTTGAGGGATTGCGTGCACACCAAAAAGAGCGAATTCCAATACTTTATCACAAAACCACCGCTGGAATCCACTGGATATCACAAATTGATGATATCTGACGGCGTTAAGACCATCAGAGGGTGGATTTTTTCCCCTTTAACGAGTGAACTTCGCACGTTTACAAGTTGAGTTTCGTGAACGTTTCACCCCACTGGCTGACTCCCTGCTCTTTATTGTACTTCAGCCTTTTAGCACCCTGGCTGTGAAACATCTTTCCCCACGCAGAGAGCAGCAAGGAGCATCTGCCTTCTTGTTATACCCTTTCAACCACTGGAGGATAAAGGATCATTAGTAATGGTGCACTAGTTCTTTCTACATGAGACAAAGATAGAGATGATAGAAAGGGACAAATGGGCACTGTTGCTATATTAGCTATATTGATGTGCTGCGGTTCACAAGTGGTAAACAGTGGCTTTCAAATGTATCTATTCTAATTGATATTTTTGGACAGAATTTTTTCAAATAAAAATGTGAAAAGAATGCACTTGTGTTTTGGTCAAACTGAGCAATAACAACCCTCTTTTAATGTTTCAGGCTTATATTTACAATTTCTGATATTTTCTTACTGACTCTCCGGTGCCAGCATCATTTTTCTTCAACCTCTACATGTTGTCTCCCGGGTGGCGCATGAAAAATTCAGTCTGCGTAGCTTATAAGGTGCCTGTTGAGTTCCTGTTGATTAAACCCTGAGGACAATCTTGTGAACGTCACATATCGAGTGCGAACGTATAGACGCAGGCGTCTGCAGCAGTCGAGAAGTTTTGAGTGTTTTTAATTGGTATCGTATATCCTGTTTTTGCTTGAAGTCATTTCCATGTTAAGTTACATGGGATTCTTGAATAAATGACTTTCCATCTTGTACTGCCAAAAGCAAATTTAGACATAATCGGTGGTGGTATTAGAGTTTGAGCCTCCCTTGATGTATTAAATTAAGTTTGGTTGTTTCCTCAGCAAAGGTGGAGATCGTTTTAGTGTCGAGGTGCAGGAAGAGCCGAGTGTCAACACAGAGGAACTAACAGGTACAGGAAAAACAGCCTTCAGTAGGACATGTGACTGGTATCATGCTGATTTATGTGTGAGAGTTAAAGCAGGCTGTAGTGACGGCATATTGTTACTATTGATACATGGAAAATTGGACTGCAGCTAGCATCTCAATGGCTTGCTGGCAGATTTGTTTATTTCCTACTATAATACCATATCAGAATAATAGGAGTCCTGCTGTGGCTGTTCTATAGAGGGTTTGATAACATTTAATAGCATTGTGTGTCAGGAAGAGGAAATCACTGGCTGCTGTTACGGTTTATATTCAATAAAGTGACAGTCAACGTCAATGAGAACCGGTGACAAGACCCATGTGAAGACTGGAATAATGCCGTGACTATTAGACCCAAACAGAGCCGGGACTCCCGTGGAACTGAGTGCTGTTGTGCCCCTTTGGTCTAAATGGAATTATTGTCCCTGTCCAACCCTGCCGTCTATCCATCGATTCATCCATCCATCCTGTTATCATCTGCATTATGCTGTTGTGTGATCATTTTTTATTGACTTTTCTTCTTAAAGAGAATTAAATCTAAATTAACGCAGATTATCTAAGAGTTTCAGTTTGTTTATTAAGGATTTAATTTCTGACTAAACCTATAACCGGCTTTCAGACACAAAAAGCTCATGTTCCTTTTGTTACCGCACATTAGAAGTGTTGAGCTTCAACAACTCCAAATACATGATTTCCCCATTTTTCAACAACTACAAGTCGCTTCGGAAAGACTTGAGTGAATTGATTTAATTTTGCTTTCCTTTTGTTTAACATTTGGATTATGGATAGGACATTTAAATCTCAGCGGAGCGAGGCTGCGTTCTGCCCTGACCTGAATAAAGTGCTGAAGTTGCTGAGGGCTGCAGGCTCCTCTGAGCTAACACGATGGGGTTGTGAGGCCAGACTCCCAGAGATGTTCAGTCAAGTACAAACAACCACATAGTGTTTCTGGGATGGTGGACAGGGAGCTGAGGGATGATAGCCATTTTTAGCCTGACTTTTAAACTAATGTCTGCTCCATTCACACATCTTCCGAAGGGGGGGAGGCAGGGGGGTGTGAGTGTGTTCATGCAGGCATTCTTTTGTGTGTATATGCACCTCTACGTGTGTGTGTGTGTGTGTGTGTGTGTGTGTGCGTCTATCCACAGGGACACGGTGTCAAACTCAGCTGACTCACATGTAGCTCTGTGAGTCAACTTGCTGACAGGAAAATGTAGCAGTGGAAAACTGATATAGGCTTCAGGTAGTTCCACTGCCATTTATATAATGGCCTGAATATGAACACACACACACACACACACAAAAAAAAAACAACCAACCGAACTATACAAACATCTACCCGTCATCTATGGTATTCCATCTGATTCCTCCTGACGGCACATCTGTACCCAACACCTCCTCTCCTCAGCTTACAACGGGGGTTTCAGCTTGTCTACACTGATGTTCACACATCCTACCAGTGTCTGAAAACATTAACACGAATAGAAAAAGTGCAACTCTGCAGCAGACAAACAGTTCTGCATTCCGTGACATGCAACAAATCCTCTGTGTTGACGTTTGTGTCGCTAACTTCGGTGAATGGCTGGAATTTTGTCAAAAATTTGAACAGATTTCCCATCTGGGATTCAGTATCTCCTCCAAGTCCCTCCCACTCACGTGCACGCTCGTGCATGTGGCTCCGATGACGATGCAATAGGGGAACAGGACTTTGCAAACCGGTTTACTTCTCTGCCGTTCTGCAGCCATGGTACGCTAAGTTCAAGTACCGTAGCTACAGGGCAGGCTAAGCTAAGTTTGTTTGGGGAGGGGAGTCGAGCGTGCACAGCAGCAGTGCACAGTGCGTGTGCACAAGACGTGGCTGGCACTGAGGTAGCGACGGCTCCGTGGGGTGATTGGTTGTTTGAGTCGTTCCGAACACAGTTTAACAAAAGCAGCCTGGAAGACGGGTTTTTTTTCTCAGTGCATTTGGTTTGACTCACACCCTCTGTGTACACCGCTGATTTGTCAAAAGAATCTTCAGCAGGTCAGTAGGTTTTAGAGTATGCGCACTCCTTGTTAAGTGCCCTTAAATATGAATCCACATTTCTATTGTGGCAACTGAAGTCTGATGCCACTGTATTTCCTCTATTTTTCACATCTTCTCCTCTGCTCCACTACCTATTTTCCTCCCAGCTGGAAGTCAGAAGGCAAATTTGAATGCTCGCAGAGTCGGGCTCCCTACTGTTTAAATAGGAGTCATGCAAGCAAATTGTGTGAATGTGCCCATGTGCTCGAGTGTGAGTGTGAGTGTGTGTGTGTGTGTGTGTGTGCGCACGTGTCACCCACAGGTGCAGGTGCGGGCTCCCATACCCCCCGGAAGGAATAGATGAAGGCAGCAAAATAGGGATCTCCCCAAGCATGTGAATGAGCCGAGGGTGCTTGAAAGAAAGAGATTGGGATGGAAGGAAAGGCAAGTGTGCAAGTGTGAGCGTGTGCATGTGTGTGAGAGAGTGAACGTGCGTGTGTGTGTGTGTGTGTGTGTGTGTTTGTTTGTATATGAGTACCAGCAGAGATGAAATCCAAACGAGGGAGACAGTGGCCTGCAGCAGGACCCAGGTGTTACATTCTACAGACACATCAAACACAGGGGATATTCTCACTGTAGCAGAGAGGGAAGAGGGGGGTAAAGTGAGAGAGAGAGAGAGAGAGAGAGAGAGAGAGATGCCTGTCTTGGCACATAGCGATGATGGAATGACACCGTCTGCTGACAGGCCAAACCACACTCTCACTCAAACTCCTCTGCTTAACAGTCAGGTAGGAAACACACTGTGGTTAACAGAAAGAGACAGACACAGACAGAGACAGACGCTCCTCTGTTAACCTCACCGCATGAAGACACATGGGATACAAAAACTGTCCCTCTGCGTCCCGTTTTTATTTCAGAACGCACCTATCAATCATCGCTTTAATTGCCAGGCGGCCGAATTAGAGCACAAAACTGTGAAACGGCTTCGATTGTGCTGCTATTTAACAATAAACAGGCCCAACTATTTATTTAAATTACAGCCATTCCCTCTGCGTTGCATGTTGCCAGGGTGCGTTTGTAAAACAAGAAGATTCCGGCCACGCTCGTGGAAAAAGGAGGAAGAAGAAATCAAAACAACATATGACCCTCAAAGGGGTTATATAAAGTTAAACCAAAACCAGACGAAATATAAACTAGAATAAAACAACCAACCACATGAAAGTAGCCATTCAAATGACGCATATAACTCACGATACCTTTTCAGACTCACTGGTCTTATAACTTTGAGGCAATGAATACACTCAAAAAAGACAGAGGTAAAAGTAAAAATAAAATGACTATAAAACAGGCAAACTATAGATAAAATATGAGTAAAGCAGTGAAGGTAAAAATATGACATGGTGCCACAGTGGAGAGTGACACGTCAGATGTTCAGTATCTGACAGGCTCCCTGCAGAGCTGTGTGCTGTCCTCACAGATGAAAAGGTGGACAGCATGTGGCTGAAAGATGGAGTCCGCATGAAACTTTCCTGACATCAGGACCTTCATTTCTGGCCAAGCAGGTGGATGTTTTGAATCTGCGGACTTTGTACCAGAGTCCGCAGAATAAATCCTCCATGGGTGGTCTCCAGACAGATCACTGTTACCCACTGGCGTGTATCTGCTGCTGTCTGCGACCCTGAGGCCGGAGAAATGAGGTGTTGAGACGGGCCAGACACGAGCATGACTCAGCTCTTCAGACAAGAGCCGAAGCCAAAAATTTCTATCCACACCCGAACAAAGTTGTAATTCCCTTCTGTGATTTTCACAAGAAACTGTTAAACTGGTATTTTTTAATACCATGCCCTAAAAACAAGCACTTAATGAACAACTTTTGGTCCTAGCCCAACATGAACATGGATCCGTCAGGTTTGGCATATATATGACTCAACATGAGAAAGCACCTTTAAAGGGATAGTTCACCCATTTTGAAAAACTTGATATTATTTCACCCACCTCCTATTTTTTATGTAGGACAGTGGAGATGCCGTCATCGTTAACGGGTACCAGAAACAAGCTGGATGCTCCAAATGCTAACCATTAGCCACCTGTTGTTGTTAGCCGGGGGGAAGTACAACTCAAAGGCAGGTGGCTAACAATTAGCATTTGGAGCATCCAGCTAGTTTCCGATACCCGGTAACGATGAGAGGAAGACGGCACCTCCACTGTCTTACATAACAGCTGGAGGGTAAGTGGAATAAAGTTTTTCAAAATGGGTGAACTATCCCTTTAAAAAGGTTTATATTTAAAAGTATATACAGCAGTAAATCTTCCTTATCTGTCTATACCGTTAGGTCACACACAAAGCCCTGAGAGTGACATTTCACAATCAAAACAATGCCTTCCCTTCCCTTTCTTTCACTCAAACGTGATGTTGGGATTGACGGAGCGCATTACGCCTCCCGGAGCATCAACATGTGAAAACTGTCAACATGGGTCCATCTGAACAGAAAGAGCCAGACGCTCACCGCGCATCGACGCCCCCGCTGCAACAACCGCGCAAGTAAACACGGTCGTTCTGAATACTTTTTCGTTGACCCTGCTGAGCGAGGCCTTCACCTGCACACCAAACACACACACACCTCCGTCTGTTTTGAACAATAAGCAGGAACCACTTCAGCCTGGGACGACTCCACTTTCACAGGGAGAAACGTGGCTTAACAGCAAGGACTTGTTTGTTGAAATGATTGCACGGCTTTTTATTCAGAGCGCCAGTGAGCGTTAAGGGCACTTAAAGAAAAACAAACTACTCTTGTATATGCCTGTGTGTGCCTGTGTGTGTGTGTGTGTGTATGCGTGTGTGTGTGCGCATTTCATCCGAGGAGTGTGTGGGATGAAAACAAAGCGGAATGAAGAGGTCAAATATATTGCCTGCAATTTTCCTGAAAGGGAAAGAGGGAGAGGG
>OMLF01056209.1:110840-132838 GCA_900302615.1 Holocentrus rufus | reverse complement strand
TAGGCGGTTCAAGTGCTTCTTGCTTGATGTTGTCTCCATCTTTGTTGCTATGCGCTCATCGCTGTGATGTTCCTACACTGCATTTCCCGGAGATCACCTGTCAATCAAACTGTGTGGGTGGAATGCGACATCTTTTTTTCTTGGATTTTCTTAAGATGAAGTTTCTGCAGAACCCCCTTGCGGTCATACGGTAGAAAAATAAATCCATGTGCAAATCTGTGCCATCAGATCTGTAAACTATGCCCTTGAATTTTTATACTGTGCTCTCAAATTACAAATCCATATTCTCAGATTTTTAAAATGTGCCCTCAAACTGCAAATCCACATCCTTGGGTTCACAGTCCATGCAGTCAAATGACCTTTATCTGCAAAGAGAACGGATCATATGTGGTGCAATTCAAGGTCAGAAGATGATAATAATGTAAGCCAGATATATCCAAATATTTAGATTGAAGGATATTTAATGCTAATTTCCTACTGCATGATTTCTGCCCGGTGCATGTCACTGTGTGTGTATTGTGCTTTTTATTCTCCAAGTTCAATTTGAGGTTACAAATTTGTAATTTGAGGGTACAGTTTATGAATCTTTGCACACAGATTTTTAAACTAAGAGCACAGATGTGCATTTGGATTTTCTGTTTTATTTATTTATTTATTTATTTATTTTCTTCCATGTTGACCCCAGACGTGTTAGGTAAGTTTCTGCAGGTGGTGCTTTTTCTTTGTTCAGACATGTTGGCTACTGTTGGACCTGATAATTACTGAGTTCTCTCTCTTTTTATCCCAAGACATTTCACTTGCTGTGTGCTGGCATTCCGAACCAAAGTTGAATTAGTATTTTGTTATATAAATCAGTGATAGAGGGGAACAAAACAGGCATCTATTCATTTGAAAATGGCGCAGATTATTATTGTAGCCTGAAAAACAAGGGACAGGCATGACGCAATAGCAGTGCATGTTATAGGTCAATAAACAGTGAAGCTGAGCTGGAAGAAAATTTAGGCTGTGAGCAAATGTCTCCTCAAGGAAGATTTAAATGTAGTTTTTTGTAAGATGGGATACTCTGGGCTGTGCTGGCGGTTTCAAGCAGACTTTTTGATGGACCCTCTGATTGGTTTCACCCTCACCTATGATCTCTCTCTCTCTCTCTCTCTCTCTCTCCCTCTCTCCCCCTCTCTCCCTCTCTCGCCCCTCCATGAGTCATGTTCTGATATTGTGCTAAATTATTGGATCTCTCCAAGGTTGCTGCGGGCCAAGTCGTTTAATCTCCACAAGGTATTTCATTATCATTTCGATTAATGCTGGCTCCATTTTATTTACAATGCCTGCGGAGAGAAAACCTTGCATATTCATCTTGGGAATTCGGCACAGCTCATTATCATGGATTATGTATTGATAGAAAGGGGAATTAGATCAGCTTTACCCTGCAAACAGAAGGTGGGATTGGAATGGATTCTGCCTACTTATATGACAGCAATGGCGTCCATAACCTGCAAAAAAATAGATCCTTTATGTAGGTTGATGTGAATTGAGTGAAGGGATAGAGGATTAAAATAAGGCCACATGGAATTTAACAAAGTGTGAAATCATTGGTGGTTTGATTTGCAGTGTGAATATTTCGGGCATCCATGCACTGGATAGGAGGATTTATTATCTAAAGGAAAAGGCAAGGTAATGCATTACAGTCCAGTCGGGAAATGTAAAAATGGTGGCGCTGCCGTTGGCCCCTCTCCTTCCTGCTCTGCCGCTGTCAGGGAGATGTAATCACTACATCTTCAGGCCCTGCAAGGAGGAGGAAAGGGACGGCGGCCTTGTATTTAACTACCTAGAGACTAGAAGGAGGCATTAGTTTACCCGCTCAGCCATGGGCCTCCTGGGACTGGGCAGCTGACGACGGTTATCCAGGGAGCCGGGAAAACAGCCCACTCTCATGTAATAGCGAAAGAAAACCCAGCAAAGTGGCAATTCTCCAGCTCTGGAGTGGTCCAAGCAGACGCTTTTTGCGCAATGTAGAGTGGGATTGTTGCTGTTTGAAGATGACATAAAATCCTTTGTAGTGAGAGGTGCAGGAGAAAGATAGCTTGTCTGGGCTGGAATAATCACATTGCTAGTTTTTGCAAGGTGCTTACAGAGAAGTGTGAATGTCAGGGCTGTCTTGGGAAACAGATCAGCTGTTTACTTTGCAGTTGTGATAAAGTCAGAGAGTCATCATTCTTTTTTTCTATCTGTATCCTCTCTGTTTTTATTTTATTAAAACTTTCTCTACTAATGCCTGCAGGCTAGCATGCAACCCTCTCCCAATATTGGTGCTACTTACCCGCTAACAGCGTCTCAGAACTTAAATCCTTCAGGAAAAGATTTCATGGATGTTCGGCTTGTCTCAGTAGTGCTGCCATGAAGAGCTTTGTGGATCTTTTTGGTGGAGACCGAGACCGCTGAATCCCCTGATTGAATTGTCACCCCCAGAGGACAAGACAATGAAAGGGGTCAGCAGCTGCCTTCAAAAACATGGTCACGGAGCGTCGCCAAGGCTGCGTTTCATGACTGCGGCTTGGCTCGACCCGATCAACACTGATGTTGATCTCAATGTCCCCGAGGCAAGAGGGAGGGGAACTGTTCAAAGACAACTCTCTCTTGGGCTCTTCCACTTATTCCCCTGTGTCAAGAGGGGAGGGCAGGTCTTCCCATGCCTTTCTGTAGCGCGCCCAGACTTTCTATACAAAGCTCATCAGTATCCTAGAGAGAGAGAGAGAGAGAGAGAGAGAGAAAGAGAGAGAGCAAAAGCAGCATCCTAGAGGGGAAAAAAACAGCATTCAAGAGAAAAAGTCTCCTGTGATTCAACACAGGAAACCTGATTACAGAGGATTGCAGCATGTGCTTCAGAGTAAGTTTTAGTAATTGACTTCTTTTTTTAATAGTACAGTTCACTCTATGTGAGTAATTATGGCATCTGGGTAAGTTCTGGAAATCAACTAAGCATTACTTTGTTTTCATTTAATGTGCATGCTAACTATGGCTGTAAATAATTGCAGAGCACACTTTTGATCTAGCTACATTTTCGAGGACTGATATTATGTGGCATACTGTATTTTCACAGTAGTATGCATGCTCACACTTTTAAGTTTGCTTTTCAAACAGGCGAGATGAAAGATGTGTTTCAAGTGTCAGTGGGGGAGCGCCAAGCATAGCTCTTGAGCAACCCCATATTGCAAGATAAACTAAGTGAACAGCATGAATGCAGTTTTACTCATTACTGTAGAGTTCAATATAAAAATCATAATTTTTTATCTTTCCAGAATCATCTTTGGAAATTTCACAGAGGCACATTAGAATGTTTATATGGTATCTCTGGCTGCTGTAGGTTTGATTTTTTATTATGCTCTAATGAAATCTTTAAGTACTTCTTTTGGCTTTAAACTCAAACGTGCATTACCAATAAAACATGCCGAAGTAGTTGACAACCCCCCTGTGGAAACAACGCTCAGGACCGCTGAGAATACGTGCGCCTGTCTGCCACGAAGCTGCAGTAACAACATGCAGTGTATTTTGGGCTGCCGATCAACATCCTGCAGGGTATTTTATCTGGCAAGTCCCATATTGAAATAAATGTATCACAAATGTGTCTGGTCCCCATGAGAATTGGCGCCAGTAGGATGGAGGTTTAGGGGGTAATGTAGCGTAGCACCTTGTTATTGAACTGAAGGACAGGTCCTTTTGCATTATGTAACATTTGCTTTCTTTCCTCTCCATCTTTCCCTTCACCCCGAGACATAACCCTTCTGTTGACTCATCAAAAAAAAAATAAAAAAATTTCCCAGCTCGTGCCGTTAGCCTCACTGGAGCGTGTTTCCATTTAAACACCACGTATGCATATTTTGACAGCGTTTTTTTTCTTTGAAAGTGCTAAGCTCTTTGGCTGTCTATTCATGAGCCCATAAAATGTGCATGATTTAGCTTTCCCATTGCTGTTTTAAAGGGTGACGGTGGGGGCCGAGATCTGCTGAAGCCATGTGAATGTTTACAGGTTGCGTTTTCATCTTACTATCCCTACAACATTTTACATGCGATCTGAGTGTCAGTGCAGCCAAAGGTAATTGGATTTTGTGTCTAGCTCCTCTGCCTTGCATCTGAAACTTCAGTGTGATGAGAGATCAAGTGTAGCTCATTGGCCTTTGCTATCATCGACGCATTTAACGTGCCGCATCTGCATCCTGTTTACAATCATCGCAATCTGCCATTTTTGCTGTCAGAGAGAAAAGAAGATTTTATTTCTGAGGCAAAAGGCTTTGAAATAAGACTTTTAATTTAGCAACCCTCTCTCTCTCTGTCTCTCTCAGGCTTCCTCGGGCTTGTTCCATCTGCTTTACTGGTAGTGCTAGCAGTCTGGAAACAGACACAACAAATATGGTGTGTGTTTCTCTCTGTGTTTGTCTGTGTGTGGGTGTCCCTTTATATGCAGCTGAAAACATGCAAGCATATATCCATTTATGTGCATGAAAGCACTGTTATGCTGTGTAGTCTCTATGATGAAGGACTTCTCTCATGCTGATACATGATTTTTGTGTTGAGCAGAAGTCAGCTGACCTCTTTGCCCAATCAGTCGCTCATGTTCACCCTCTGCCGGCTGCATTCCATCTATTTCTGCAGTTCAGAGATACTGTTTAGTGAGAATGAGTTTGGCTTCCTAGTGTCACTCACACAAAGTCTCATCCCTGTCTGAGGGGCTGCGCAGGGAAGAACACGCTACCGCTTTATCTTTCTCTCTCACGGCGCCTGTCTCAACGGTTAGTCGCATTGACATATTTTCCCATTTGTATTCCTTCCTAGCATGACTATTGTAAAGGACAGCGTCTCGGCTTGTCACCTGAAGCGCCAAAAAAAAGAGTGTATTTTATAACCCGACATGCTTGCTGTCATGGAACCATAGTGTGGCATTAAAGTACTAAAGCCTACATTAGCCCCCTGTTGCTGCGGTGGAGAACAGAGCAGCACAGCGCTGTTAGCTTTAAATCAGAACAAACACAGCCGACACATAAGGACCATGCCACACAATGAGAGTAATAGCCTGTAACATTGCTGCGGTGAGCGTTGACTGCTCCCCTCGCTGTCAGTTTTAAAATGTAGCCCGGACTTGGCTCTGGATGAGCATGCATCACTGACACTGACCTTCATTTATTTATTAATCATGAATAATGGGCAGTGTAATAGATAGAGAAAGGGATGAGCTAATGCCAGTTCTTATAGCCACTCGATAAACACTGGTGATAGTCCAGTGATTATTCTCAGGGAGTTGGGTTAGAGCCAGAGGTTATTTAGAGAAAAATACATGTCCTCCCCCTCACTGTGTATATTTTACTCTAACCACAGTCCTCATTAAAGATGCCTTCCAGCAAAAAATGACTTATTTACTCCCTTATGATCAATTGATTCACACTATAGGCCAGCACACCAATTCAGTCCCTGAAATGCAGTGCATAGTGCAAAATATAAATAAAGTCAAAGGTCAAGGCTCCTGTGAAACTACCACATTTTAATGGAGGAATCCAGAGCCATGGAGTGGAAGTTTTATTTGAAAGCCAGATTGAAGCGCCGCTGTTGGCACCGAGGGGAGGTCAGTTCATGAAGTCAGATCACATTTTGAATCGCTCCTTTGATCACAATGGTGGTCACAACCAGAGATCAGTCAGAATATTGGATTATTTCTTTGTGACGGCCAAAGTCAACCATGAAAATGTTGCCTATTTTTTTTTTTCTTTTCAATATTTTTAAAATTATTTTCCCAATTAATAGTCATTTAGTGTTCAATATTGTTTTTTGGTAGTATATTATCAGAGGCTGTTTTTTCTGATTTGTCTGACTTCAAAATATTATCATTAACTTATAAAGTGGCTCATTGACCATCACCTGACTACATTCCTTGCACCTTGACCATACGTTCTCAAGACTCCTATCTCTAACCGTGGTGCTCCTCTCTGGAACAACCTTCCCAGTGCTGTTAGAAATGCCTCTTCTTTTGTAATTGAAAATATTGAAAACCCACTTATTTTCATTGTGCTATAATCAATCTAAATCACCAAATTTTTTCATGCTATCTGTGCACACGGAGACATGGTATGATATAGCACTTTAAATAAACTTTGACTTTAATTTCACCATAATTTAAAATAATCATTGATGTAAAAAATGATACATGACTGGTATAACAGTACTTATTTAATCTTAGGAGGGGTTTACATAGAGGAAGAATAATGGCTGCGATAGCCATCATGCCTGAACAAAGAGCGCCGCCTGCAGAAAATCAAACTTCATTAACAGAATATCCAAGAAAAAAACACAGAAATAATTTGATTTGTTCAGTTGAAGCCAAATCTTAACATCACAGTCATGTTCACACTGTCACAATAATTAAATTAAGATATTAAGATATAGATATCAGAAATTAAATGAAAATGTTCCGTGTATATTCCTTTCATGAAAGGTTGTCAGAATCCAGTACAACACTGTATATTATACTCTGAAAAAGATAATTGTTTTCAGTGAATATTGGTTTGAACCCCTCTGACTGCGATGTATGTATTATTCATTTGAAGTTGGTCCCAGAACAATTAGATTACAAAATTTGCATAATGGTCGGTCACAAAAGTATCTCTATTGACTAATTATGTCGCTGTTTTCCAAATAATATTAAATTGGCCTTTTTGCAGTTGTTTCTGATGTTTCTGAAATGCAGCTCTAATAGATTGTCCCCTGCTCCACTCGTTCCTGTCTGTCGGCTGATGTATGGCTGCTTTGTTGTACAGTAGAGCCTGGATGTATGGAGGCCAGCACAATGACAGCCCCATTTCACTGCACACTGGTGACATTATTCCTCTCCATCAAATTGGTTTGATTGAATACTCTTTGTAATTTATAGCAAATTTCTAGTTAATGCATAGGAGTAATGATGTGTCAGTGGGACCGATCTGCTCTGGAACGTTAGTTTTATGATTCTGCTTTCATTTACTGTACATAATGCATGTAGCACATAACAAGCTGTGTAGATTTGCATTTTTGAAGTGAAATATGGCCTTTGGGAGAATTACATTGTGGTGTAAAAACTTTTTATTAAGGAGGAAATGAAAATATTTTCATATTAGATCATCTGTCATTCATCTTTCAAACTCTGGGTTCTTCTTGTAAAGGTGGTTGAAATACGGTTTAATGCTGGACAAACATCTGTCATGCCTAAATGTTTATGCAACAAGGTGAGAGATAAAATTTATGGAGTTGACATCCGGACAAAGAAGGCTCACAGTTAATCTCTTTGGCATTCAAAGGTAGATTCACTTATACATCCATATGATTGCTTCTGCCTCTCTGATGGAAAACAAACTCTCTAGACTTAATGCTTAGGAAACATTTACATTAACGTCACGCGGCAGGCAGAGGACTGCTGCATCCCACGTGTCCACCTGATTCATACGGCTTTTTAGATGACCAAGGCAAATACATATAGGTCAAGTTTTTTCAACCATTGTTTCAGGTATACAGAGCGGTTACTGAACATGTATTAATATGCATGTTGGTTAATATACCAGAATACCAGAATACATTATGGACATTCTTCTTCTTTGTTATGCTGAGGGGACATAGGATTGTGTATATTGCCAGTGTTATATCCTGCAAATGCTCATGCTAACTTGGTTTCATAATATTAATAAAAAGTATGCTCGACCATTAACACCATTTCAGACACTGACTTAACACATTCTACATATCAGATTATAAAGAACTATAATTACCATTTCAGTCTGTACCAGCCAAATGACCATGGCAAACAGTACAAAGACTGTTCAAATTCTGTGGTTGTTGCATATCCAGCAAGTATTTGTCGCTTTCCCATCACCTCCAAGATGATGTCAGTTGCTGGGAGATTTATGACCTGACTGAGCTTCTGTACCTGCAGGCAGACACATACAGATGCACATGCATATACACCATTTCTGCCAAAAAGTTGGCAGAAATGGTGCAAAAATAGTGTACCACTCAGTAGCTCCATGTAATTAGCAGTCAAAGGAGGCAGCAGCTATACAGTCATTCACTCACTGAATCCATATTTTTTTCTACTGGTGTGGAAGATCAAATCAATAACCTTTTTCTAAAAAGTTCGCCTCTTTCACCTCACTCTTACTGCTGCTCACATGTAGACTGACAGACACTAAAATGTTTGTAGTTGAAGTCGTCCCTTTATGGTGTTAAATAAAACTTATGCATGCAGGTATCCACTTCTACAAACAGGAATCTCAGGAGGCTCCATCTTCTGAAAAATTTTCCTCTTTATCTGGGGTCAGACGTATACAGCAAAAAGACTCTTTTTGGCTGAGTGCATCATTTGAAATGTCAAGGATGGAAAGGTCACACAGGAAAAAAGATTGTGGTGAAGAGTCCTTCAGGTTTAGACCGCTGTGCTGTTTAAATGTACCGAGCAGAGCTGCATTTCCCACTGCTGAAACACGCTCCTCCATCTGCATCTGACTTAACACCTAATGATGTAATGTGAACTAAAATCTGCTCTTGTTTAAGCCGCATCATGTCACATGTCAGCAGTTAGCTTTGTTGCCATGGAAGTGTTGCTTCAGAGGATGCACATTGCTTATGACAAGTAACAGGATAAGTATTGCTCAACCACATCACCAGAATTTGTTTAGGCCAGGGTTTGTTTGCCTTTGAGATATGAGTTATAGCTCACAGCCGAGTACAAACCCAAATCAAGCTGAGATACGGAGGAAATGGCTTTCCAGTAGCAGTTTCCAGGTGACAGTTATAAATATATCATCCGTTTCCATCAGCTATTCAAGTCGAGTCGCAGCGTCACACAGCCCAGATGTCTAAAAACCCAAACATCCTCAAGCTTTAAACAGCTCTCGTTGATACTTAGAATATTGTCAACAGTAAGATCACCACAAACAGAGATGATATGAAGGTGAAGAGTTCACAGTTTCCCATGAGTTCCTGAAGCCTCAGCATGTACACTCTCTCTCACACACACACACACACACACACACACAAACCAGCAGCTGAAACTGTCATGCAGTTTACGCGTCGTCTTTATTCTTACAGACCACTGACACAGAAGCTTAGGAGCCCAGAGATTAATGTTCACAACATTACAGCACGTCTGGCAGCATCTCCTCTGTCATCTTATTTTTGAACAATTCCACGCATGTCATGAAAGCCAAAAGTAGGTGGTAGATGCATTTAGTTGCTCGCTGTTAGAACCTGTTCTCAGTTTATGATGTCAGGCTTTACTTATCTGTACTGGTACGTAACCACTGTGGCAAATTGTAGTAGTGATTTCTTATGTTATGTTTATGTTTTGTGTTGGGAGTGGTTTCCTTCATAATGACAATGCACCCTTCAACAACTCATAAATGTTCACCAAATGTTTTGCAGAGCTTGTTGTGAACTACATGCTGCTATGTATCATCATGTATCAGATCAAATTGACTCGGTCTCTTAACAACAAGATTCATAGCTTCAGCTATGAATCAACACGTGGCTGCGTAAGTGTTTCATGTAAATAAAATTAGGACATGTGATATGTAGGTGGTATTTTAATAGTAAGCGATCATATCACCACTTGTTTTGAAGAGGTGTGACTGTTCTATACATCACACGTGGAGGAGTTCTCACATGTTTCCAGAGGCTCAAATCTGCATGCATTTCAATGCATTTTTTATAAATGAGACCTATTGTCCTTAAATGGTCATGTAGGTGGACCCATAATCTGCTCAGCATCCACATATGACAATGATGATGAGATAAATGCCATGTAAAAAATCCCTTTATGAACATATATTAAATTACTATAAGTGAAGGGCCGTAGGGCACAGATAATGGAAAATCATTGTGTGGCAGTCCTGTGGATTATTACAAGTTGAAGTCAGAATTTTCCATTTTGCACAAATGGAATTTATAATGTTTGCAGAGTTGAATTGATTCAAATAATCAGAAAATAACTTAAGGATATATTTACAATACAATTTTGAATTTAAAAATGTAGAAACCTGGAAGTTGGTAGTTTTGAGGAAAAAATAAGAAAATACAAAAGCCTTGGTGAGCTTTCTTGTTTTGTGTGTGTCCATGTGTAGGCTGATAGATCAGGACCGGGTCACAAAATCCATGTGAATTTGTTATGACATAAGGCCAAAGTGTCGGAGCTTCAGTTGTCTATGGTTCAGGGGTGTAAACAACATCAAGCACATGTCAGAGGGTCTGTGCAGGTAGACACACGAGCGTTCACACACTCGGCCTTTACATTGAGGGTTGAGGATGTTTCACTCAGCTGCAGCCGACAGTGTGTGCTCTGTGTTGACCTGCACTTCTGTAGTCAGCACTAGCTGTAACTTCTGACATGGGCGATCTGCACCTGCACACATAGTACTCAATTTCAACCACTATCTGCAACCATTTCTGAACCAGCATCGTTATTTATTTATTTATTTATTGAGAATGTGTAAATAGCTCTCGCTTAAATAAAGGCAATCACTGCTGCTATGTTTTCTGATCAATACAACATTAAGGCTTTGGTTTAGATTCACAAAAAATGATTTAAAGCACTCAGTGTGTTAGCATTTAGATAATAGATCTGTATAAGAGCAGATTCATGTGATTTGTTGCTAAGCTTTGGTATTCTTATCCTTAGAGCGAGTACTTACAGCAAGAGTGGTGCAAAGGCATTACCGAGCCTAAGAACAATTTATACAATATTGAGTCTGAGAAAAGTAAAAAAGAAAAATGTGAAAATGAATGTGTGAAAAGTAAAAGCATAGGACATTGCACAGGTTTTGTCCTTGTGAGTGTGTGGGATTCACCACACCACAGAGTATATTCTGGGAGTCATTATGCCTGCATTTATTAGCTGTGACCAGCAGCTCTGTAGCTCTGCTCTGTCAGTCCGTTGGTCGGTTGGCCGGTCCACAAAAATTTCCCCACCCTTTTGCGGTCACAGTTTTTGCCCTAGGAGGCTGAAATTTGGCATGGAGGTCAAGTGTGTGCGTGTGTGTGTGTGTGTGTGAAGGTGTCTGTTTATGTTCATGCCAATTGGCTAAAAGGTGGTGTGGCAATGAGAGTGGCCGATCGCAAAAAGGCACATAACTTCCAAATTGATGTGCAGACTTGCACAAGATTTTGTGGAAAGGTTGGTCACGAGCCAAAGGACAGCTGATGAACTGTTCACGCCAACTGCCAAGGGGGTGTGACAGAGGGCGTGGCCTATAACAAAAAGGTGGATATTCTAAATGGATTCACATACACGGCCAAAGAAAGAATGGTAGAAAATGGTTGCTATTGTTCTATGGCTGCTATTAAACATTCAGAAGTCATATATGACCTTTCTAGTGCTCACATGACCTTTGACCTTCAGCTGAACTAATCGAAACATTTTGCCCACATTATCAATGTTATAGCATTTCACTGCCAAACCTGCAGCATGTGGATGTTGTACTCTGAGTGCCCCTTCTACTTATTTAATTTTTTATTCTGACGAGACCCTGTGTGTCTGCCGGTGTACGTCAAGATAGGGGGCTCCAAGTCAGCGGGCACGCTACTTTGATCATCAACTTGGCCGAAAAATCAGAAAAGGAAATCCATTAGCATGTATTCCAATGATAAGTTTGGGATATGTTGAATCCCTGAACAGAACAGAAGAGTTCAATGAGCTTCACCCCCCCTGCTGATAGGTTTTCAATTATTTTCTTTCAAGAATTCATCATTCTACACATACCGGTAGAGTACGGCTCTGATTAATGTGATAAACATAATGAACATATCTGCTGAAACTCTACCCAGAAGCCTTTCATTTCACATTAAATAGAGGGATTAGCCTGGCCCAGCTGATTTCCTCCTCATTCTCTTCTCCAAAGTGTGCAAATATCACATTGTTTTTTTAATTAAAAACACTATGTGCAAAAGATAGAAGATACAGCAGACAGCTTGTTTTGTTCATGGACACACTGACAACTAATGGTGCTATAACAGACTTTTTTTTTTTTTTTTTTTTGGAAATTGAAAAGGGATAAAAAGGAAACCTGATTCATTTCATGCTTTCAATGGTGCAGACCTTGCTTGTGGGAAAATATTTGATCTTGTGAAGTTTGTCATTTTATAGGTGGAAAATAATGAATGGAAATTCAGTCTCGGCTGCATTTACCTTACCAGCATTACCTTGCTGTGTACCTCTTATGTCGCTTCTTATAATTCTTGTGCTGAAAATTTTGCTTTAAAAGAACTGTGCTTCATCCTGAGTATGGTTACAGTGGAAATGAATTTAGCTTTGCCTCCATTGGTGACAAGTATGTTAAGAAGTGCAGATGAGAATGTTTCCTTTTAATTCATATCCCTGTCTTATTGTAAAATAAGACATTAATAAATAATGTTGCAGATCATCAATATTTACAGCTTTGCCTGAATAAGTAAAGCTATCTTTATTTATTTATTTATTTATTTATTGCTTGCCAGGGGAGCATTCACTTTCCACTCAATATGTTGTGATTAAACTGGTGTTTAAGCCCACTTGCTTGTTTCATGTATGGACATTATTCATTTATCAAACAATTACGGGGGGCTTGCAGTTCTCATCTAAAGTAATCAGAGATTTCTACATCAGAAGTGGCTAAATAAAAGTGGGACCTACTGTGCTTCTCAATTTGTCCCCCTTTTTGTCCTGTCTGTCTGTCTGTCTGTCCGTCTGTCTGTCTGTCCAAGTCATGTACATAGACTGAATCACTACAACAACTCCTGTCCCACAATGACCAATAGCCATCTTGTTTTCAAATATTCTTCTTATTAGTAGTAGCAGTTATAGTAATAATGTAGTAATTATAATGTGGCTTTGCAGCTGTCTTGCCATGGCTGGAGTCACTGACTGTCAGCTCAACTGAGCAGGACAAACCGAGTTATCTAAAAAGATGTTGTTTGAGTATAATGTCATGAGTAAAATGGAATCGTCTGTTAAAGCAGAAATTCTTTCCAAATGTTCCTGTGACACAGTTAAGCTGTTTTATCTTTAGCTTTAGTTTCTGCTGCAAAACACAGTTCAGTTAACCTGAACAAACAGTTGTGTTTTTTGCTTTGTTAACTGGCTAACCAACCAGCAAGTTAATTTAACATAGTTGTACGTATGAAAATGGTCCGCAACTCCCAACAAACAGGTCCACTACTTGCAGAGTTGTAATTTTAAAGCAAGTGGTTTACGTGTGTGTTGGGAGCTGCAGACCATTTTTATGCCTGTTTGTGATTTTACCCCGAGGCCAGCACCCCAAAGCATCAACTGAGCTCGGGTGCTCCAGCACCACCAACACTTCACTTTAAACTTAGCAAAGTTGCATGTTGACATCAGCCACTGTTGATGTACATCTACACATTATCTATTTTGCAAATCAGATGTGTGAGACTGAGTGCACACTAAATCACATATTAATGAAATTTAATAAAGGTAAATTTTAAAAAATCCAGCGTTCATTATTATTTTTTATTTCCTTCAGTAATACTCATAGATGACAGATTGTATCAATAAATCATTCAAAGGGGAAAACTTCAACTGAGGTTGATAGAGATGGAAATGATAGATTTAATGATTATAGCACCTCTGTTAAAGTGTTACAAAGTTGGGTGTGTCAATATGGCGTTGTGGTGGCTTCACTTATTACGTCATCAGCAGTCTAGTTTTTATTGTGTATACACTGAGTGATGGTTAGCAAGCCAGATGCTATGATTAGGAGAGCATAGGCTTTTTTCATTTTATTTTTTTTAAATTTAACATAACTAGAAGCCTCTCGAAAACGTCTGTCTTGTCTTATTGCTGCTCTTACCAAGCGCATAGCTGTGTTTTTGGATATAGTTTCCCAACAGTGAGGGCCTTCAATATGGCTGCCAGTGTGTTACATCACATTAAAGCCCTCTATGTGCAATGTTGAGGGCACGTTGAGCGTTCAAGACATAGTACAGCAGTTTGGGAAGTTGACAGAGAAATCCTGAGCACCTCAGCTGTTGAGAGACCATCTGTGTGCCCCTGCATGACAGATCAGAGCCGCTGAATATTCATGCCCCATCCCCACCCTCATCACATTAGATCAGGGCCCATGCGGCGAGAGAGCAAGGGGAGAGGCTGACAACACTGTTACGTTGTCAAAGACCCTCACAGCTGTGTGTTAACTAGCACATTTGCCAAATGGACAAGTGCTGTGTTGTGGCGTCAGGTTGAATCCTCTGTGACTGTGTGTCACTTTTCTACAACAAGTGAATGAAGAATGCCTGTGTATTTTTAATTGTGGTGGTTGGTGACGTTCCACCATGTTCTGATGTCCTGGAGGGTCGAACCCTAATCAAGACAAGATGTCTACTCTTTCAAAAAACAAAAAGGGACTTTGTTAAAGTGACTCTGACATCAAAGTAAAATGTGTTTAAAAACAAAAAATACACATAGTTTAAGATTTTAAGGTTTTTAAGACTATTCATTTCAAGCCCACTAAATACTGACATTTTGATTGTGGAATCAGCTACAGTATATTTTTAACTTCTGAGCTGTTTCAAATAGATTCTTTTTTTCCTGTAACACAACATATCGGAGGCATAAGTCCTTGAAAATATTCTTTATAAATATTGAATGTATAATATATAGTATATATGTAATGCTTCAGTAAGGTTTTGTATTATTTGTTCTGTGAAAGACAGGCAGCATTGAGTATTATCTTTAGTCCATCCTGGAATCAGGTGAAAGAAAAACCTGAATGACTGAGGCCTAATGAAAGAGGATGAGGCTGCCAGTGTGCTCATGTTTGAAATATGAACTCTCAGAGACAAGGTCACTTATATTTGACTTGCCTAAGTATAATGTAAAATGTAGTGAACCCTTGGCCCTGAACAGAGGGTCAAGAAATACACATCGAAGGAGAAAGATCTCCTGCTACCATTTTAAGTCAATAAAGATGCCTGAAAGGAGAAACTGAAGCAAGTCATCATTGTGCCAATACAGACACACTCCTGTAGCAGGGAATGACAGGCTTCTTTGTAACAGCCACCCTAATTGTGGCATCTCTTACCTTATGAAGTATAAATGGATGCTTTGAATAAGTAATCGCTCAGTCGGGGTGGTTCAAGTGTGCTGGTATACCGCTTCTTCATTGTGGGAGAACTGTTGGGATTTGTAACAGATCTCGTCACGTGGACGATAAATCTCCCGGTTAAGTGGCTGCAATGGCGCATTGGTAATTGATACCAGTGTAGTTAAGGTGGAGATGTGACACATTTACAGTGCTGGCACGCTGGTCAGATGTGTTTTATGTGCTCTCGTGGCTGCCACACGGATGAGGGTCACCTATGTGCCTCATGAATCCTTAAACAGATGCTCTCTGCTGTTTGCATGGCTGGCAGGGAGATTCAGGCAGTTTGTTATAGGGCTCCACCAGTGTGGCTGCAAAGCAGCACCGTGAACATCTGTTGTGTGTAAAGAACAATGCTGTGAAGTGTAAATACATTTGCATATGCATACATTCTCCCACCTCCCATATAGGGAGGTCTAGAAGTATCAGCACTTTAAGAAAGACACAATGTGGAAAAAATAGCTTCACCTGCAGAGAATACAAATGATAATGACAAAGAAATATGCACATTGGTATCACGTTATTTCTGGGTCTGCTATTTCCCTTGTTAAAGCTCATTCTCAGTGGCTTTGTAGTAAATTGATACAGTGCATAAATTCTTAATGCTCCATTGATTTTCACAAATGGTAGTTGCATTCCCTGAAATATCACGGCTGTGTTAAATCCAGACAATAGTTAATGCTGTCTCCCTGCAGGGACTGGCAGTGGGTCTGTCTCATTTAGTCTCATTTAGAGGGAAGTTTCTTATCATCCTGGTACCTAGTTAGGAACATTCTTTATTAGGTACCTATTTTGTCAAAAAGGTTACATGAAATGAAACAATCCAGCTAGAAAGCCTCATGTAACCAGTGCAGAATACGTTGCAGCTCAGTGCTGTTGGTTTCCATGGTAACCCAATGAAGTCTCACGTGCAACAAGTGAAGCCTGTTAAGGTAATTTACAGTATGAACAAGAAAAACATTCAAAAGCAAGTGAAGGGAATTATTCGTTCAATAACTAATGTTAGTAAATCACCTACTGATGAAATTCAAATTAGAACATACAAGAGCAGGTTTCATGTTTTTACATTGTTGAAACTTTATTTCCTTGGCCTTCAGTACAGCATTGTGGGATGTCCTTTGCTGTGAAGGAGTCACTCAGTGTTTCCTCGAAATTTTGCCAAATCAAGGAACCTAACTGGGAGGCTTGTGATGCTTCCTGCTGAGATACACCAAGCTGCAATATTTCCTAAAAATGCTGCCTAACTACGAAGCTTCCTTGCAAATGAGACAGAACCAATCCATCCGAGGCGTCTTGCTGCCTTCTGCCCAGTGCTCGATGGGATAGAGTCCAGTCCCTATTGATTCTGAACAGGATGAAGTGAACAGAGGAAATACATCAGTGGTGGAGTTAGCTGTTGTCATTTTCTTGACAGCTTGTTGTTTCCCTGCTGCAGGTGTGCGGGAGGTGGTGATCAGATGTCCCCTCAACCACATACAGTGTATCGGGACGAAAAAATGTATTCATTTCAACAAACTCTGCAACGGGGCCAGAGACTGCGAGGATGGGTACGACGAAGGAGTGCACTGTCGAGGTAAGATGACAAAATGATGACTTCTGCTGGACCGATGGTGTATGTTGTTATTGTCCTGAATGCTAGTTTATCTCCCAGTTGTTTTTTATATTATATTAATCAGTAGGTATATAGGTTGTTGTGCAAATCTGTTTAATTTGCTTCAGACATTTAACCAATGTTAAATGATCAAATCCTATGGCTTTGCAGAAAATAATTTTGATATTCTCTAAAAGCACTTTTAAAGGAAAATTCAGGAAAGGGATTCAAGGAAACTCAGCTCAGGATGGTGTGTCCTCAGTTAGCTTTAGTGGTATTTTTACTTTGTCTATAAAAGAACATTTCTTCCTTCACCTAGCAGAGATCATCATCCTTTTGTCCTCCCTTGGTACAGGATGCTCCGTAATCAAAATATGATTTTATAATATGTCAGCATGGGCTGGAATCTTTTTGGCTTTGCCTGTCCAGTGTGGTTAAATTGGTTTCCAAGGTGACTTCCCATCATCCTGCCTGTCAGAGCCGGTGAGAGGCACAGCGGGACGGTAGCACCAGGTGTTGTGTTGTACACAGGTTTTTGTTGTTGCTCGCATTCTAACCTGCTAAACCAAGCTGCTATGGACACCTGGCTTCTGTGATGAGGCGGTTTCTTCCTAGTGAGTGGCACAGTCTGGACACAATGGTAGCCCCTGTCTGGCAGAAAGTGTGACCTTTACTGACCTGCAAGACAGTTTACGTCACGCTGGGCTTTGTCTCTGAGCGAATGCTAGCTGCAAAGGCAGGTTTGGTATTGTGGCCTTTGATTCACAGCTGAAAAGAATCCAAAGGTCTGTTTGTTGGCAGAGGACCGAAAATGCCTGCTGCAATGTTGCTCTCCACTACAATAATGCTTGCATTGATAAATTGACTTGGTAGGTTGCCTGGGAGGAGAGATTCAGGGATTAAATTAATATTGATCCCGAGGTGGGTGGACATTGTTACACCGTGCAATATAAGTGTGTCTGAGTTAAAAAATGGCCATTTAAATGTATGATTTGAGCATATATCATATATACGTGAATACAGTTTTGATAAATTACATGTGAAGATGCTGTATAAACGCTTTTCTAGGGAGATATGGAGGCTTGGTGGTGTAACTATAATAACTACAAATTTGATAGCACACTGTGGTTATTTTAAATCTCCTGAAATGTTCCTGAGCAACATGGGTGGCTTTCAGTTTTGAAAATGGCACTATTTATCCTCTGTTAGCTGCATTTCAGTACCTGGCCTTGGAGCAGGTTGTTACATATGGATACAAGGATTTGGTGTTCTTTGCTTAGTATGACAGTACTGTTCCAATAGTGATGCAATTAGCAAAGAGTTTATTTGAATGGAAGTGAACAAGTTGAATCGATTTACTAATGGAACTGAATTGAAATGTATGCTCTGTGTCTGTTGTTGGACTGCTCTGCACAGTTCTAAGGCCAAAAACACGCTGGACGCCGAACAGACGCGTAACGATTGCGTAGTGTAGTCCATTCAATTTTGGCACCAGTCGTTGTGTAGAGCAGACACATCGAGTGCGATCCAGCACTGAGTGTTGTGTACGAGTTGCAGCGCTCTGCTAAAGTTTCAGGGTCTATTCTCTTTTGTCTGTGCGCCACTAAAGTTTTTTTCATTTCCACTACTGATCTAGTGTATGTGGTCGTGTTGCCATGTCAGTAAAGCATATAGGCTATAAAAGGCAAAATATATTGCATTGATCATCAAGTGTTTGTTGTTGTTGTTGAACATTATCACAGAAATGGGATATCAGGTCTCTTCAGTAACATCAGGTCTCATCAGGTTCATTATATTAAAAAGGTTACTCAGTCCTACTGACAAGCAGCCTGTCATTGTCCAATCCAACATTTACTAACAAAACAAAGCCTTCAGAATTTGTAGAAAAGGAACAATGTACTGTAGTGTTTTACATTTTGAATGTCAATTTCTGACATGTCTGCTCTATCTCAAGCATTCTCCTCTGGCATGTGGTACTTGACGTTTTGCTTACTGTGTTTCTGCTCATATCAAGCCAACATTCACATGATACCCAAACAACATACCCAAATGCAGATGTGTGATTCTGTTGGTTCAGCAGTTCAGCTGCTCATGTCGGTGTTTCTGTCTTTCTTGTGGACTGAGCGAACTGTTCATTTGCTGTATCTAAATGAAAGAAACAGTACAGACCAGAGGGAATAATTTCTCCAGTTTGTTCACCAGTTCACTTGCTAGCATATGAAGGAATATCTCACTTGCTGTATCAAACCTGTCTTGTTTTTTTGTGATGGCATTGATCCTCATGTTGTTTGGGCCGGGGTCGGGACTGAAGTTGAATGAAATGAGCAAAATGAACTGGTCCTGAATTGATTCACCACCGTTGGAAACTCTGAAAGAAATGAGTTAGTTACAAGATCCGGTATTCTCTGTATTTCATCTTTCTCCGCTGTGACTATCTGGTAAAACAGAAATGCCCCAATTTTTTTTCTTAGAAAGTAAAATTGAACCTTGGCAGAGTGTTGGGTTGTATAGTTCCTTGGACGTGATCTGAGTCCACATGTTAGTGAAGTATCCTCATTAGTTGTTCCGTGCTCCACTGGGCTGCTAATCCAAAATCCTGGATTTCCACACAAAAACAAACGTGAACAAAGTGGATTATACCAATATAAAAAAACAACAAAGAACAAGTCCTCTCATATTTTTTTGTGAAATGAAATGTCGTTTTTCTTGTTATTTTCCTGTTTGAATTGGAAAGTAGTTCCGGCAGCTAGCAAATTCTGCATAATAAAGTTGTGCCAGGAAGAAATCACTTGATAATGCCTTTACAAACCATTACAATCACACCAAAGAATAGTATATTGCAAATATTGTAAATATTGTAAGTATTGCATGTAATAGCCATCTATAGCCTGTAATTAACTCTGCAGGGTATTGACAGGAATGACTGACAAACACAAATTCAAAACAGTGGGGATACATTTGCATTTTTTTCTTTCTCTTCGCCATTTGCTCATTGAGCTAAGCACAGGTAGAATCCACATAAAACCTACGCAGCCCACATGTTATTGTGCCAACAAAAGGATCAGGATGAGTAGTAATGTAAAGTAGCAGTCTGCTCATTTGAACAGACTTATTGTGGCAATGAATGGACTTTCAAGCTTGCACACACAAAGCTCGCAGGACTTCATCCCTAGCAATGTTCAGTTGTTGCCACTAGGAGGCTCCACTATCTTATTTCTTTAAAAAAAAGTAAGTCAGGAAAAGCTGGCAGTGTGTTTTAAAAGACAAAAGATGAAACGACAAAAGAACTCAAAAGAACATGTCCTGGAGCACCACATGCATTTTACTGCGTGAGAACTGCAGTACTTTTTCTGCTGCTCCATGCTGATAGGGGGCGCTGACTAGTCGTGAGTCCCCTGTTTAGGCCCAGCTTTACGCCGGAAACCAGCACAACACATAACAGCAACGGCTAACACACAAGGACTCATAAAACTCATTAAATCAACTTTATTTGACTGATCTGTTTGTTTGTTTGTTTGTTTGTTTCTGTTTTAAACCATTGATCAAACATTTTTGAAGGAAACTGTAGTGGAAATAAAGCCGTCATGCTCACTGACAATACAAACTACAGGATGCCGTCAGATCAGTCAAATAGATTTGATTTGAAATACATGAAACTAGCAGATATTGTGACTTAAGCACTCCCAAATGTTTTTCCTCAATATATTCTGCAAAAATCAACTTGGAATCAACAAGGAATTACAGCCAAAGGCAGGTATTAGCTCAAAATAAGACATGCTCATTCAGAAACACTGGCTGGTTCTTTTTCTGTGGAGAGTGGCTGGCTTTAGACTTGTAGACTATGTCTACAGTAACGTGTAAGAAACAGCCTGTTGGCTGGACCTGCAGACTCAACAGTAGTGCACGTCTGGACAACTGCAGCATGGATATTAATGCAAGTGCCTCACAAGCTGCAGGCAGCAGAGTATTTTCTGCTGCTTATGTGAAGTGAAGGACAGTAATAAAGATCCGTTTTGATCAAACCTACACATCGATAGTCTAACCAGTTATTTTTGGCAGCTGTGACGATATTCAGGCCAAAGATGGACCTATGGGGAAACACTGCGATGCTAATATTTTTTCTCAGCAACAGTGAAGTTATTCAATTGGACAGGTGCTCCTATTTTTTATTCATTCGCACACACAAACAAGCTCGGCAACTCTGCCCTCAAAAGTGTTCAAACTCGATGGCTTTCCAACGGCACTGGAAGTAGTGAATGAGCTCTGGTTGAACATGAAGTCTACGCTCTGACCTCAGCACTGATGCAACCAGACATGTGACATCAGAACCAATCACAGGCAGGGGGCAGTCTCAGAAGTAGAAACGACACAAGACAAAGTTGGCCTCTGGGATTCTTGCACAAAGAACACTGAACAAACATGAAACACTGGGTCTTGTGTCTTTTAAGACGTCTTTTTGTCTGTCTTGAAAGTTCTACTTCTTATGAAGTATACTGCCGGTTTAAGTCAGTGAGTGACATACTGTGACAAATGGCCCTTTTCCACTAGTACCTACTCAGCTCGACTCGGCTCAACTCGGCTCGACTCTACTCGCCTCGACACGGTTTGGTTGGTTTTCCACTACAATTTAGTATCACCTCATTGTGGGCGGAGTCCTGTGGAGTCGTCATAGGCAAGGCGGCCCCGAAAGTCCGAAAGCACGTCCAGCTCCATCTGAATTCTCTCGTCCGCCACCAAACACAAAACGTCTCCACCTCCTCGTTTGTCCAGGCGACAGGTTTGCTTGCCATAATTGTGTGTTGCTTACAACTTCATTGTTGATTAAAAAAAAGCACGGTCGCTGTGGCCAGTCCTTTTAAAAATGCCGGGTGTGTTTTCCTGAAGGAGTCGCGCTAAATGTGTAGTCGCTCGCTGTCCAATCAGTGGTTTGCACGGCGCTTACGTCACATTTTCGGCTCGCCTCAGCTCGACTCAGCTCGCTTGGAACCCCGGCTGAGTAGGTCCCAAAATAGTACCTGCTAGCAGGTACTAGGTACTAATGGAAACGCGCTCAAAGCGAGTCGAGTCGAGCCGAGTCGCGCTGAGTCGAGCTGAGTAGGTACTAGTGGAAAAGGGCCAAAAGTGAGTGGTTTCTAGGCCCTAACCCCCTAGCAGGGGTCCAACAGTACTGTTCATAATTGTACCATACATACTTTCATATTACTTTGAGCTGAAATTATGTTCATTATGTTCACAGGAGTGCCAGACAGATCTCCTGCAAAGGAAAC
>OMLF01056209.1:91377-104901 GCA_900302615.1 Holocentrus rufus | reverse complement strand
AAAAAAATCTTTAAAAAAAAAAAAAAAAAAAAAAAGAACCACAACTTTAAGGTGCTCAACATGAATGCAGTGACTTGATTGAAGTTAAAAAAAGCATTTTGTGGAGGGAAAAAAAAAAGAATTGTTCCTTAGATTATTATAATACAAACAGGTCATTTAACTTGTAAGAAAATGTTTTTGAATGAACATGAATATGAATAAAATAAATAAAAAAATGTGCATTAATCACTTTCAAACAATCATGAGTGACAGGGTAACAGTGTCGGCACATAGGTATATTTGTGTGTTAAGAACGTGTGTAAAATCCACAGGATTTAGTTGCCCAAGTTGGACCAAAATGTTTCACTGCAAGTCAAATGTCCTTTTTTCTCATGCAATCCTAAAGAAGATGGAAAGTGCATGCTTGAGAAAAGACTTTGTCCAAAAGGCACCCGGATGGAGGAATGACTCATTTTGATCGATTTGTATTCACAGACAAAGATGGAAATACAATTATCTCCAATTTAGGTTTTGAGAGAAACATGGTTGAATACAATGAAATTTGTGAGGCTCAGAACCATAAAACCTCAGGCTCAGAACCATTTAAAGCACCCTAATCTTTCTGTTTGCAGTATGTGTGTATGTGTGTGTCCTGCCGCTGGTTGAAAGCATTTGATGTTTAGCTGTTCTACCCATTTGAGAATCAGATATTTCAACAGAATACATATTGGCTCTGATCTGTGAAAAACGACTATTGCGACATTAATGAGGGAGCGTTATGTGAGACAAAGGAAAGAGGTACAACAAAACAGCACCATAAATCGCTTCCTGGAGAGCATACTTGATTATGTGTATACAGATTTGATTGGACTTCCACTGTCAACCTGTGCCAATCTCAGTTACGCTGGCAGAGGATCGTCGGCAAGAATAATCCTCTGAATGCCGTGGAATATTACAGTGATGAGGTGTAGCTGCCTCGAACGTTGCACTGTTTTGACAGGCTCTCATGTATTTTATCCCGAGAAATATGGACCCATTTCTGCCGCATGAGGGTAAACTGGGCTTTTATGCAGCGATGATTCCCATGTCATACCACCACCTGTCAAAGGCTTGTCTCCACTGGTTTGCCTCTCTGGAGATATGGTACATCTCACTCCTTTCAGCTATTCAGGGTTTCAAATAACAGTTGCCCTTTGAACGCACTGGATGAAAAGTTAAAAAGAAAAACAAGAAAAAAACAAAAACTGTTCTCATTACTGATGGGGAAGTGATATGTTATTGTGTCTTTGGTTCATCTTTCTTGGCACACATACCTTAATCTTTTGCAAAATAAGAACAAATGGACTCCGATGCACCATAGCAAATAATATACAGAACATTAACATACATGTTTCTTGATTTTCTTTTTAGTTACACATGAACTTGCCCTCATACAATAATGAAAAACAATGTCAGACATGCACCTTCCCTCCCACCCTCTGTCTCTGAACAACATTCAATTATCTCACTTGATTAACTTTTCATTACGACAACTCCAACAAACAAACACTTTTCTCCGGGGTGAGGGAGAGCCTGTGATAAGCGATGCTCCTGCTCCAAGATGACTAGCCATGAATACAGCTCAAATCATTTTTTTGGTGTTTCTCTGCAGGTTAAAAATGTGCTGCCAAGCAGCCTTGTAGACTGTAACATATTAGCATATTTATTAAATTTTTGCCCCTCTAATGGATGGAACATTTACAGTAAGCAGGCAATGTGATCGCTCTCTTTTCTCCCGTGTTACACTACAGTGTGCTGAGCCTTTTAGTCTGTTGTTTTAGCTCTTTGCAGTCACTTTATTAGATGGATATGATTCAGTTGTGACTTTAAATAGTTCGTGAGTTCTTTCCTGTGCTTTCAACATAACTACATCTAATATTTTGATTTGATTTGAACATTGTAAGGTCAATCCCAAGGCGTCTGTCAATGTCTTCCATACATTAAAAACTTTCTAAGTTCAAAGTGGGATCCTGTGACATATTTTGCTGCGCTGTTTGTTGAAGTTGAACTTCTAAGTCTTGTTATCCTGGTAACACTGGTTAGGGTTGACTGTCAGGCCCCAGTAGGCACTATATAAACAACAGCAGACTCTGGCAATCAATATTTCATGCATCTCACTTTGTTGTTCCACAGTCTGGCAAGATATTGTCATTCATATCATTACTGTCCCTAATATGAGGAAACAATCTGGTGTCATCAAATCCTATTACAGCGGATTTTCTTCCTCAGGAGTGGTTGGAATTAAAATTTCATTGTTCACTGGAAGATTTCGACACCCACACCCATGATGTTTCCTCCAATATTTAAGGGCATGTCAGAAGCTTGGCAGTGCACCAGTTCTCAAATCCCTCAGCAAATTGTGCTTTGAGGGATTAACAACATTTACTGTCACATTTGAGCCCTAGTTTTGAGCTGCAGAATTACATTTTCCGAAAACTACATGTATATGCGCATATATCTCTCAATTTCTTGGGAAAATTATACCTTCTAGACCATCCGGACAGTTCTATGTCACATCAAAGCTGACACACTTAAGCTTCTTGGATAACTTTCTAAAATGTCTTCAATAAATTGTGTCACTGCAATCATTGCACATCTTATATGAACAACATCTTATATTTCCCCACACACACTTCTGAAGATTCTTGAATGTTTGAACCCCAGAGACATGAATAACATTAATGTCCTAATTTCATCTTTGAGGCATCAATCTTGTCATCATGCCACTTAGAGGATACCAACAACAGTGTTAAACCAGCAGAATGGGTTAAGCTGCTAATTTGTGAGCAAGAAATCCATTCTATGCTTATTAAAGGTCCTTCAGCCAGTCACGGACGCACCTCCTGTGTTGGGTCAGCATCTTAATTTGGTCCCACATTAATTAGAGGCCTTGAGAGCAAACAGAGAGTTTGGGTAAAAGCTGGCCGTCCAGAGACAAAGGCCATGGCCATCCCTGAAGGGAAACCATAATTAGGCCAGATGGGGGAAACTGACTATTAGCCTGGGCTTACCCCTCTCTCGCCCATGGTGAAGCTTCTTGTTTGTATTGGCAGAGGAACAGTGCCACGCTCACCATGCATCCTGCCATCTGTGTGGCTGCATGTGGAGGGTCTAAGTCTTCACCGGGTTTCTGCCTTTCTCTTTGAGATATTGTGCAATTTTATGCCCCACATGCTCTGAAATCAAGTGGTAAATGTTTAATGGCAAATATCTAAAGATTTAAAAGGTGAAAAAAGTATGATTTTTTTAATATCTTGCCGCACAAAATGACCATAACTGCAGGGGGGTTGATAAGGTTTTTAATCAATACCAATGATTCACCAATTACTCAGCCAGCTGCTGAGATTTCTGGCTTTCCAAACTTCCAACTTCCAACCCATTGGAGCCTTATGACACTCCCAATCTCACTAGAATATGAGTATATTTCAATTCCTACTGATGGATGACGGTGCCATGAGCAAGTGACTGGTGTTACAGCACATTTCAGTCACAAAGGCTAAGTCCTTTCATTGTTGAGCTAAAATGCAAATGACAAAGCAGTATTATTATTCCATTAATTAAAATGGTGATATATGACTCTTTCATTAGATGTTTCTGTTGGATCTCTGCTCCAATTATGACTGTGAAAGGCTGACTATATCATTTATGTCAACTACAGGGCACAATTATAGGCCATAGGCTGTGGCAGAGACGTGCACACTATTGAATCTCCTGTCAGGAGTGTATGAGCTCCAGTGAAACCCAACCATGTGAAAATCACATTTGTACATAGTTTTGCCTCCACCTATAGTTGCCATTAGTCAAGAAAATATTCAACATTTTAGGCCATTTTATAGCTTTAATTTGCAGAGAATCATGGGAAATCCAGTGGGGAGTCTACTCAGATTCAAAGGAAGGATGATTGTTATGAACTTCATGAAAAAATGAAAAGAACCGAAAAAGAAAGAGTTTTGTGTCTTTTTTTTTTCTTTTTTTCTTTTAGCAATCTTTTTTGGGCATTTCTGCTTTGTTGGATAGTCACAGCAGAGAGAGACAGGAAACAAAGAGCTTAAAGATGTGATGACATGGAGAAAAGGGCATGAGCCGGAATTGAACCCAGGTTGCTGCAGTCAATAGTGTATGCTACACACTCTACACGCCGAGCCACCAGGGCGCCCAATCTAAAGAGTGTTAACACACCTGGATATGCAGAGGAGGAGGGAAGGAAAAACATTCACAAACATGACTCCAGTGTCATTGCAGTTCCTGCTGGCTGCCAAAAGAGGTCATTAATAGTCACATACCTAATATAGAACTTAATATATTATTATTCAAGATGTACAGTAGCCATTTTGCATGTTAGCAATAGTTTTAACTAGAAATGACACATTATAACCTCAATCTAAACTTCAGATATCACAAAAGACCATTTTTTGAACAAGTATCATTTATAAGTATTACAAGCTATAATTTAAAAATGTGCATCAGTGTGAAAACAGACAGAATTAATTTTGAGCAGTTGCTGTAATCACCTTGTTGATGCATTTGATAAGAGCAAATTAGACTGGGGTTTCCACTGTGTATGCCTGTGCCTGCGTGTTTCATATTGAAATAATCTCTGACTGTGTATTTCAGTAACTCAAACATTTTACAAATCTGAACTATCTCCATTCTCAAGGGGTTACGGATTATTGAACACGAGCTGTTTACTGCTTTATACAGTAGCTGGTTTGTTTAGCAGCTCATGAATATTTCTTAAGCAGCACTTAAGCACTCATTTGCTTTAAAGTTACATTCATTCAAATTTATGCCTAAGCAGAATATGAGTATATTCTTTCCCTGCTATTGTGTGTCTCTCCTTGCAGCCGTATTACCTGCTTTTTTCTGTGCGCCTCATTGTAAAGAGCATGTACATTTCATCTTTTCTTGATGCAGTGCTTAAAGAAGTGTTTTAGATTAATAATATTTCACTAAATGTTCTGACAAATACATACTATACACCAGAGAAAATGAATAACCTCCTGCAGTAATACGCAAAGCATATTTCTTCAGCATACATTTGTGGGCCATTGTGCGAGGGCAACCATATGTACAGTACTTTGCTATTGAGTTATGTTGATAAAGGTAGCACTTAATAGCGCTGCATGTGGAAAGCATCGCAGCAGACTCACTGGCATACAGACAATCCCTCCAGCACTCTGTGTTTGTCAGGAGGGAAAGCTGATCATCTGGTGTCTGTGAGCAGATATGCGGATTAGCTCTGAATATCTTCAGGCCCAGCGTCTAGTCGCTTTGCATACAGCTTTCTCACACAGCGGGGAAGTGTGCTAGTTACTGTGCCACGCCATGAATAATAACGTCCAGGTCACATGGGGTCCGCACACGTGCACAAGACAGACGAAAGAGTATCGCCTGGAGGCAGGGTCCGAGGATCATTTTTACCGGTCAACATACCGAACATACATTTGTCATAGCAAAGTCACTTTTTCAAAGAAATATGTCAAAGGGTGCAGATGTTTGGATGATACCACTTTGTGTCGAGCAGTGCAGCAAGCAGCCAGTTGGGAGCCTGTTTGATGCAGGGGGGAAAAAGGCAAAAAAGAGACATTGTTTGGCTTTTATTTTATTGACTTATGGCCAGGGAGTCTATGGTGGCCAGTGGGGACAAAATTTGAGAGCAAGCAAAGACTGAAAACATCATTTTCAAAGCAAAACGTGTTTTTCAATTCAAACCCTTTATTTACTCTCAAAAGACAGAAGCTACCCTCTTTTACAATGCCACTGAGATTAAACCACATACACAATTAAAAATGTAACATTTAACGTTAAATGTTAAATGTTCAATGTTTATGTGAGCATTGGATTTAATGTTAAATGCACACATAGTCAATTAAAACAATTAGAGGATGGAACAGATAGGGTTTTGTGGAGCAATTTGAAATGTCTGTAAGGTACCAGGTTATTGATTTTAAGAGTACACTGCAGTGTGTCTGGTGCCCAGCAGCTAAAAACAGTTTTCCCCAGTTTAGTAAAGGAGCCTGCAGAGAGCCGGTCAGAAGATCTGGTCAAATAGGAAGCAGTCGACCAGCAGAGCATTGACGACAAATGATGAGGCAAATCACCAATTAGTGATTTATGAATAGATGACCTCCAGTGTAAGTCACACCTCTCTAAAAGGGACGACCAAAGGATCCTTTGTTGGAAAATGCCATGGCATTTACCATATTTGTTACTGTCTAGAGTGACAGTTGACTGTCATCTGTCAAGATTTTTTACCAGGTGTTAAGTTCAGATCCTTCTGAGGTCTACAGGAAGCTCAGTCAGTATGAGCTGCACTGTGTGGTCTGATCTGCAGGAAGTCCATTTCCAGGAGAATACAAATGCGTTTTCACCAAACATTTCATATTTAGTTTACTGCTGTAACAGTAATGGCTAGTTAAACCTGATTAATTCAAGCTAAGAAAAGCGAGTTAGATGCCATGGTTTTATGTTATGTCATACTCAAGGATGCATTATGTCACTTGTGGCCACATTAAGAAACGTTTTAGCAGCACTAACTAATAGACTGTTACATCCACTTACAGAGTGCGATAATTTTATGGTTTCTTGTTAAATTGAGCAGAAATTACACTTTGAAATTGTGGATATAACCAAATAGTGACACATACTGTATGTGTGTATATGTTTGTGTGTGTGCCTGTATGGGTACATGTTGTTGTGCAGGGTTTGAATTATGATTTGACTTCCAGGGCGATCTCTGAAACTAGACATAGGAGTCACAAGCATCTTATGTCTGGGAGTCAGTGACCTCACTGGCGGAGAATAAAATGCTGCAATGCAATACAAACACATAGTGTATGTTGTATTGTACACTTTGCATTGTATATGTTTTAAATGGACTGCATTTATACAGCGCTTTCCTTGTCAACAGACTGCCTAAAGTGCTTTACAACTTGTGCCTCACATTCACCCATTCACACACACATTCATACACTGATGACGGAGGCTGCCATGCGAGGTGCCGAGCTGCTCATCAAGATCGGTTAAAAGGTCAGTGTCTTGCTCAAGGACACGTCGGCATTGTAATATAGTTGGCGAATAAAATGATTACTATTGAAATACTATAGAACAGAGCTGTTGTATGTCTAAATTGGGGCCTAGGTAGCCATGTGTATTACTGAATATCATCATTGCCAGTGTATGCTCCTGCCAGCTGAGTCAATACTCAATACACACACACACACGCACACACACACACATCTCTGTCTGTCTCTTGGTCTCTTTCTCTCACACACGTAGACACAGTGCACCGAGGATCAGAAGGCAATTTTGTCATCAACAATAATCAATATAAAACAGCAGCAATACGGCAGTAACAGCTCCATCAAATCACACACACACACACACACACACACACACACACACACACACGTACAATTTGGTAGAGAAATGCAGCAGCCAGCAGCAGCAACTTGCAGCAGACTGTTTCAGAGAGGGGAGACCTCATATCACTATCAACTGGACACTATTAATATATATTTATTCTGTGCTCAGTGATCGTCGAATACAAATAAGTGTGTGTGTGTGGGTGTGTGTGTGTGTGTGTCCTCAGAGGTTTTTGTTGATTTGCATAGCTGATATTGTGAATATTGATTATTCGCACTGAATAAAACAGAGGTCTTTTATTGGCCCTAAATACACCTCTGTGCCAATTTAGACAACTCTTAGTGCTTAAAATACATATTGCTAATTAAATCTATATTTAAGCATTTATGCATTGATCTTTGATTAATGTTTAAACCTTCAGCAACATACAAAAATACTGCTTCAGACATGTTTATAGAAACTGAGGAACGCTGCAGAGGTTAGATCTGCATTGCATTTTTAATGATACAGGCAGTCTGTTTTGCATCGTGTCACATCATGCGTTGGCATCTGTAATGTAATTTTCACTTGTTTGAACTGATTAGTCATCCACTATATGAGCAATCCTCTTGCATTTTGCAGACCAGCTAGTGTGTCATAATTGCACTAGATGTGTAACAAAACCATTTAGTGGCCGTGTTTTCAAGGTATATGGGACACAGCCTTCCAATGAAATTGGTGTTGCAACAGAGCTTGTGATTTAAATAAACATTTTGTCACAAGTTGAACTTTAACAATTTTAATACAGGAAAACAGTGCCATCCCTTTTTGAGTTATTTTGTTTTCCATATTACCTGTAAACCTCAGCTAGCTTTAGCTCCTCACATCCCAGGATCTTTTCACCAATTATGAGCTGGACGGCAGCGTTAGATCCTCAGGCAGGATTGTTCTGGAGGCCGGAAGTCCAAAGGTCCAGAAATGGAAGGTTGCAGCACCTTCATGTATCCTGTATCATCATCTCCCAAGTGTAGCATTTGAGGTTTTTTATGGAATTACATTAGAGAAAAGCCCATGGCTGGAGATGAACAGTTTGATGTGGCAGAGCAGACTCAAGGCTGTAATTTAAGACCGGTTGAAATTAGTCGTGGGTATTTTTAGCAACAACAACAACAACAACAACAACAACAACAACAAAAGCTTTTACTAATAAAAAAAATATCAGAAGTCTCTGGATAAAAGAAATAAATACTTAAGTTATGTAAATGGCTTTGTGGGTAGTTGTCAGTCCATGCAGTCATGTCAGTGCATTATATTGCAGGAATATCAGTATTTGTTCAGATTCAGATATCTTTATTTTTCCACAAGGAACACACGTCTGGAGGCATCAAACATATACACAAGCATATATTAGGTCAATGACAGCACAGTAATGGGACGTCACATTAATGTGGGTATTTGTATGACAAAATCTGTTTTGCAACATTTCAGTGAATAGGATGCACTTTTCTCCTGCAGCAGAGACGCAGTTTGCTGGAGCCGTTTGATTCCTCAGTGCAATCTTTGTGAATCAGTGCTTTCAAAGTCTGTCAGAGTCTCAGACCCACCCACATGCCACAATTTCAATTATAATTACTAAAAATCAAAACCAAATGACATGTTTTAATAGTATTCAGAAAATGATGATAACTGAAGCTTTGATTGTTGTGCAGCTCCCACTTGATGTGAACTATAAATACATGCTGTCATGAAATGAATTGGTCCACCGCTGCAGCATTTCATAATGGCTTGAAATGGTTTGCCTATCGCTCTGTTGTTAGCAACAGACAAGAGCAAGGACAATCAATGCAAGCCTTCATCCTCTGGGCTGTTAGTTGACAGTAATTAATGTTCAGCACTGGCATATCTATCTTTGTGCAATTAAAACTTTGTCTGTTTTGAGGCCTGTTCTTTCAATAGTGTCATTTATTCTGCTGAACATTTATCATGCCATAATTTGCTGCTCTTTGTTCCTTTCTCTGCAAAAATTGGTGTTACACAGAGCATCATCAGAAAACAGAGCACTTGAGCACTGGGGAATCGCCTGGGAAATGACTATGCTGGCTCTTCCTGAGGGCTGCTACCAGTCAATCAATGTGTCAAGTGAAGAATTGTACATTTGAAGGCTGGTGTTACTGTTGTTGTTACTCGCTGCTACTTAGATTTAGTCTATTTTTATATAGTCTGTAGAATTGGTCAAATGGACACTACATTGTGTTTAACAGAATTAAGTCTCTCTTGTGTATTTCTCTGGTGTAGGTAGCTCTTCGAAAATGTATCTGCTCCCCCCCCGCTTCCTCCCCGCTGCACCATGATAATCTTCAGTGCACACGGAGGTTTTCCTTACACAGCCAAACCAATTATATATGAGACTCTCAGTTTAATATCATTTGAACTTTACAGGAAGATGTAATGAAATTTATTTTTATCCAGCAAACTCTATCTTTCCTTTCAGCTCTATTCCCATTCCCTCTATCACTTTCTTTCATTTCTCAAGGAGTGTTGGTTGGAGTTCAGCGAAGCTTGCAACCAACTTCAAAGCGTCTGCAGTTAACAGTTACATGAAACACTTTTCTCTTCCCACCATTATTTCCGTGTGGCGTTTCCCAGATACTTTTGCCTAACAGCTATTGATCTCCGTTTTAAGCTCAGGACTGTCAACTGGCAATGTCAAAATTCTTTTGCCAATGGACAAGGGAGGAAACATGAAAAGAAAAAGCCATGAGGAGAGGAAAATCAAAAAGCAATTTCCCTCTCTGCTTTTCCCTTTTCCCGTACTCTCACGCTTTCGCACTCTTTCTTTTTTCCCCTGCAGAGCTCTTGTCAGCCTGCCACGAGCTCCGCTGCCGCTACGGCTGCGTCATGACGAGGAACGGCACCTTCTGTTTCTGCGCTGACGGCTTTGAGGTCGGCGAGGATGGGACGAGCTGCAGAGGTAAGCCTCGTCAGCGCCGGCGGGGGCCTCCTGCCACGTCGGGCCCCCCCGCCCCGTCTCTCCTTCACCCTCGGCCAGATTTCCTTCAGATGAACAAGCAGGAGGTGCTAGGGAATGAGAACCATCTGTCTGCAGGCAGAGCCCCATCTACATCCCCCCTCCCCCTCTCTCCCTCACTTTCTCTCAAACTCTCTCCATCTCTCTAACCCTCCTTAGTCCTGCCATCAGCCTGGTTTCTGACAGCTGGGAAGGGCGACAACAAGATTTTCCTGAGGTCAAAGGTGCCTCCAATGGTGTGGTGTCACATGTAGACTCACACCAAGCACATGACATGAAAAGAGTGCAACCGTGCTGAGGAAGGGGTTTACCAAATTGGTGCTGCTTCCTGCGATGCAAAAAAAAAAAAAAAAATCTCCCCATCTTAACGAGTCATTAGATCTCATATTCACTCTGAAATTCCTGAGATAATCCGACTTTTTCCAATGCAGTTTTATTGTTTTAGGAATTTTTCTGGGAACAATTATAAAGGTGTTGAAGCGAGGCATAAGGCAGATCAGCCAGCTAATATTAAGAAAACAATGCTTGGCTCAAGAAAATTCTGGAAACAAGTTGATAAGCAATGGAAACAAGTGGGAGTATCTCATCCCACTGGCAGACTTTTTCACTTTACTTAGAAAAACAAAATTTTAACACTCACTGTGATGACTCATTATATTTTTTTAACTTTTTTTTGCAGTATGGATTTGATTTTGTTTGGAGAAGACAGAGGAAGGAGCAGTTTCTAGACTAACATACTGCAGCTCCAAAAAAAGACTCATTGGTTATAAAAGTAATTATGTCTGAGGTGCCAGAGTGAGGCCACATTAAGTATACTTTATGTATTTGGGTCATGTTTGAGCACACCTAATTTGTTACAAATGACTCTCTACCTTTCTCCATAAGATCATGATGAATGTGCCGTATATGGCGCGTGCAGCCAAACCTGCATGAACACCTACGGGTCATACAGATGCAGCTGCACAGAAGGATACATCCTGCAGCCTGACAGGACGTCCTGCAAAGCCAAACAAGGTGAGCGTCTTGCATTAGAAACCAACATCATCTGCATAGTTGGTAGGTTTCATTTCTATTAATAAACGGGGTGTCTTTTTACACCAAAGCAGAGCTCTAGTTTATCTTCTCCTTGGTTCTCACCAGCTTTGGTAGAGCAAGATTAATGTAGCTTACCAGTGACCACATCTATCACACATATGGGAGTGGGTAGACGTGGTCAGGCCGGGATAATGATAAAATTAATGAGCATGAGGTTTTAAGTGGGAGCAGTCTGGAGTATTTTGTGCAGAGACAATACACAGCGTCATCTTGATTTATGTTAATGTCTGATGCTGCTAACAAATCTGTCCCAATGAGCAAAATAGCCTACTTAGAAATAAAACAAGCAACAGAGGTATTGTGTTGTGGTGGTCTACCATCCACGAGTAAACAAGTTTAACCTTGTGCAGTATGTATTTGTGTCGTGCATTGAACCATGAAGTGAGATAGATTTTTTTTAGGGTGGCGTAGCTATGGCATATATGGGTTGAAAATAGCTTGAGGCACTGCATACCTAGCTGGGGAGAACACCACTGTTGCAGCTTTTAATCAATGTGACTGGTGTCCTACCAGGAATAAACTGAATATGATTACCCATAAACTTAACTGAACCCAATGCTCACACACATTAATATTAATTTAGCAGAGAGGGATTGCGGTACGGGGATAACTATGGGGTTACCATTAGTTGTAAAAGCTCATGAATATAAATTTCAGATAGTGCTCTCTGAGGCCAGACGATGGGGAGCAGCAGGGTATGAAAAACATATTAAGGTGTTCAGCGTAAGATTCAAGTTGAAACTCTACAGCACAAATTTTCATTTTGGAATTTAATCTTGATTTAATCTTTTCTCATTTGGCTCTGACTAAAGTGAGAGGTATAACATTTTTTATTCTATTTGTTCACCTAACACAAATCTCTGACTCTACAGCACCCTGGTGGCTTAGCATTTCTTCTTGATAATGCACTTCCCTGATCCATGCTCTGCAGCAGACTGTAGATGGAAGTTAAGGATAACCCCTCCATACAGCTCTGATTGTTGGCCCTTCACTACCTAAATCATACATTATAAGACATATTTTATGGCAATGCTGTGGATATTCAAATAACTTAAAGCGGACACTGCATGCTGAATCTGAAGTCATGTGAGTAAGTAAACAAAGTGCATTGTCTTCTTGGTACATGACCTGGATAATGATTAATTGCTACATTGGTGAATTACCGCAGGAAGTTTGATTGAAAGGTGAAGCAGATTTCTGTCAGTGAGCTCGGCCGAAGGCTCATCTACCCCACAGCGTGGGAGAATAATGACTCGCCCCTAAAAGTTGATTCAGAGGGATAAGACGGGGGATCTTGTGCACAGACACTCTGATTTATTGCCCATATTAGAAGCGCAGCCCTGGCTTGAACTTGTGCGGGGGATCAGGATAAATAAAGGCTTTTTTGGGGGGGTGAACTTGATGTCAGGGAACGTACACGGTCAATTAAGCCCATAAAGCAGGTTATGTCAGTTTTACCAGTGTGCGCCGTTCTGCATCCCTCTGTAGCTCACAGCAGGGGAGGAGGACGAGAAAAAAAAACATTCTTCATTTGTCCGCCTTTTGCCCTTGTGTTTATGTTAGTTTTTTTTTTTTTTTAGTAGTGCTACTCAAACAGCTTTGCTTTTTTTTTTTTTTTTTACTCGGAAGGAATTTGCCTTTTTCATGCTGTTGCCTGATGCAGGCAACAAGGTGACTGATATACTGATAACAGACTGATATCAGTTTGCTGATATATCAGGCTGATATCGGCTATTATTAATATTGGATATTGGCTAGTTATGTGGTCCACTTCCTATATGGACTTTCCTCCCTCACTACATTTATATAAAAATAGTATACAAAACTTGCAGTGCCATGACTGTCATGAAAATTCCCATTGAGTAGCTGCAGTGTGTTTCCCTGTGCTAACCCACAGAAATGAATTTCGCTATTGTGTGTTTCAGTGGAGAGTGTTAGCGTGTCATGATGGTCTAAATATTGTTTCAGAGGCTTATCCACCCTGAATACATTACACATGTTTGGTAAAAACTCAATCCTTATTTTTTCTATATAAAAAT
>OMLF01056209.1:8546-83581 GCA_900302615.1 Holocentrus rufus | reverse complement strand
CGCACACGCACACACACACACACACACACACACACACACACACACACACACACACACATTTTCTTGGCAGCAGTGTTGTTTTTTTGTTGTTGTTGTTTTTTTGTATTTTTGATAGAATAAATAATGTTTTAGTATTTTGTAGAAGAAGAAGAAAAATAGTCTGACATTTTTGCATATTGTATTGATTAAAGTTTGATAATAAGCACTGAATTGAATTGTAGGCTTGAATTGTGGTTTACAAACTCAAATTGAGTTGAATCATTCCAAAAATTCCCCCAGCCGGTGAATCGTGATTAAAATTGAATCCTTGCTAAGCCAGAGATTCCCTCCCATAGTCATCACGTTACACGAGTTGCTCAATAATGCAAAAATATCTAGTGTAATGTGTGTCTCTGCAAATGAAGTGAATTATGTAACAGGGAAAGACACAGAAGACCTGGAGGAAAGACTGAGAAAGCAAAGTCGGCAGCATCCTGTGCAGCCTTTTAACTCGCTCCCTCCCTTCCCAGGATGCTCTTCTTCACTGACTATGGGAATGTAGCCAAGGTGGAGCGCTGCAACATGGACGGCACCAACCGGACCCGGCTGGTGGATTCTAAAACCGAGCAGCCCACCGCCGTGACATTGGACCTGGTCAAGAAGCTGGTGTACTGGGCGGACGCGTACTTGGATTACATCGACGTGGTGGATTATCACGGCAAAAACAGACACACCGTCATCCAGGGGAGTCAAGTGAGTATCAGACTTCACTGTAATGCGCCGCCGTTTGTCTTCCAGGGGCGGCACATTACATGCAGCCATTGTGGACACTTGCAAGGGTAAACGGGGATTTGAAATTTGAACAGACAATTGCCTGCCAGCTCTTATCACAACTTTTTTTTTTTTCCTTCTTCAACTGAGAGACTGCAAATTGTTACATGAGGAGTTTCTTAACTCATTTTCTGATTTAGGGTACGGTGCTTTATCGCTGCACGACAGGTGGCATATTCATTTCTTGTGGTTACAGTTCACTCTCCATTTTCATGGAGAGGTCTTTTGAATGGGGGATACACAGTTAATTAAATTTAAGGAGGCGCAGCATATGTGGGCTGTGTTAGCTACAAATGGGCACATCATTAGTCTCTCTCCTGTAGTACACTTTGGAGGCCTTTAATTATAGACTATTATTATTCATAAAAACACCCCTTTCAAGCAACTTAGACTAGTGATTCACCTTCTCTGATGAAAGAAAAAGGGGACATTTCAAGCTGCTCATTGTGTGTGCAGGTGTTCTTGGAATAATGACGCCTGCTTCATAGGCTTGTGGCCTCTGTAGGCAGAGAAGCTTCACTGCAGCTTTCATCTGCATGACAAATGCAGGACAGCTCCTTTCTGCTGCTGCTCAGTCACGAGTGGCAGTGCAACACACACTGTCATTTTATTGATTAAGTGCCGTACTTAAATCATAAAATAACTCCAGGAAGATGGAAGGAAGTCTGCATCACCACAGTCATTATGTGAGGCCATCCTTCTAGCTTTTTTACTCTTTATTATGTTGCATATGTAGCACCAGGCTAATGCAATATAAAATAAGATCCCATGTATAGCAGGCATTACAAGCAGTACGTGTTAGGTGTACATGAAAGAGTATGCAATCAGTTTTTCGCATGCGTGAGGTTGCTTTGGAAACCCTTTTTATTTGAGGCTGCATCCACAGAGAGAGAGACGGTTGAGTGGTTTATTTATTATTTATTTATTTATTCTGCCGCATGTTTCTTGGTGCCACCGGTGTTAAGGCGTGGCCCTGGGGGCTCAGGCATACTTCCTGTGAACACAGCTCATCCACCCCTGTCTGTTCATGCATGGGGGTGTCAGCCTGCTAAATGTAGCATGGAGGCTGTGGTGTCAGGGCCGCTGGGGTCCCTGAGGAGCAGAGTCCAAGTCCTGACCCAGTGTGGGCTGCCAAATGTACAGACCCCACCGCCTTCTTTCATCCCCCTAGTAATAGCAGCTTGTTTCAACATAAAAGTCGTCTTTTTTTTTTTTTTTTTTTAAATCTTTTTTTGCTCTGTTCCTCTTGTGTTCTGTGTTATTTTTGGATTCAGGGTGAACTAAAGCACACATCTTCTTGTTTTCCAGGTGTCATATATTTATGGATTAGCTTTGTTTGAGGACTACTTGTATGCCACCCACTCTGACCCTTCCAAAGGGATTGCTGCTGTGGAGCTAGTGAAGATCCATAGGTTCAACATCACTGCGGAGCCCAGGACACTCGCCAGCGTGGGGCGCACCAGAGGAATCCGTGTTTACCACAAGCTCACTCAGCCGATGGGTAAAGAACATTTTATATATGGGTTAACATGTGCAAACATGTGTCAGAGTCTGAGGACGTTTCACTGGTGGGTAATGGATTCTCTGTCTCTCCTGATTTTGTCTACAGTCAGGAGTCACGCGTGTGAAACAGATGCATATGGGAAACCGGGCGGATGCTCCCACATCTGCCTGCTGAGTGGCAGCTACAAGTCCAAAACCTGCCGCTGCCGCACCGGCTACAGCCTGGGGTCTGACGGACAGTCCTGTAAAAGTTAGTACATGTTTTGCCCTGACTGCCACCTTGTAAGGTGTAACACTATTTATCATGATATATCCTCTGGTACGGTCTTGTTCTTTCCCATGTAGTAACATGATAACTCCTGCTCCCGAGGATTGCCGTTGCGAGAGCTTCATATTCACGATTAATAAGGATCTTTCTCATGTATGCATGAAAAGGGCAACATAAGGCAGAGCGTGTTCTGCATCACTGCCATTTCTGAATCTGACATGTGCCTTGAAAGGTCAAGTGTCGTATTACAGCGCTGGCTGTGCCACACATGCCTCAGCCTCAGACTGACAGTGATAAAGTCGAACGCCGGTGAGCGAGGACCCATTTGAAAATGATGTTCCGTTATTGATGTGTCCCAGGCCTGATTCATTATTGCCATATCGGGGTTTTAAGTTTGTCTGAATTTGTTGGCTAGACTGATCAATTGGTGGACATTGTGTAGTTGACAATAAAAGCAGAAGATCAAATTGATGACACAATCTTGAGGCCCACCACATTTCGATCGGGGTAACGAAGCGTCGGGCGGCTCGCCATGACACATTTGATTTATTCCTCCCTCCTAGATGTTCTGATGACACCAGCTCTCTCTCTCTCTCTCTCTCTCTCTCTCTCTCCCTCTCCCTCTTGCTCTCTCTCGCTCGCTCCTTCCTCCTCCCTCAGCATAATGAGATTCGGTGCTAAATGGTAGTGCTTCTTCATACAGCAGTCACGGTGGGGTTTGATATCTGGGTCTCTTGCAATGCTTAATTGTCTCCTGGGTAGTTGGTCTCTCCCTTGCAAGATGATAAATTGAAGTGAGGCATGTGTGGTCCTCACCCCCAGCATCCCAGTCTCCTGGGTAGGTGCTGAGAGCGAGGAGAGGTCTGCTTCTCTCACTGGAAGCCCTCCTTCGTTCCTCCTTTGCCTCTGTGGAGGATCCCCAAGGGTTCGGGAACATACAGCCCCCTGAGTGGCTGTCGGGCCGCCAAGGAGCTGCCTCAGCTTTCTAGGGCTCTGTTTGCCTTTCTACCCAGACGCCATGCTATTTTAGATCAGAAGCAGTGCTCACAGCCAAGGCAAGTATTGCCATTGTCTCTGTTTGCTCAAGCATTTTCCCTCTCTTACTGTCAGGGCAGTTATGTAGCACAAGCGTGATTGAGGGGGTAGAGTATAGTCATTGGCACTGATTACTGGCTCCATTAAGGTGAATGGATGGCTCTGGCTCTGGCTCACAGATAAGAACAATGTGGCCGGTAAGAGGGTTTAATGCCGGGATCAGCATTGATGAATTAGACCAATTAATTGACAATAAGAGTAAAAAAGGCTTTCGTTGTCTCTTGCCTTGTAGAGCCCAAAAACGATCTTTTCCTGTTCTACGGGAAGGGCCGTCCGGGTGTCATCCGAGGCCTGGACCTGAACGTGAAGTCCAGCAACGAGCACATGGTGCCAATCGAAGACCTGGTCAACCCTCGGGCGATTGACTACCACGCAGAATCGGGCTACATCTACTTTGCCGACACCACCAGTTTCCTCATCGGGCGGCAAAAAATAGACGGAAGCAGCCGAGAGACGATACTCAAAGATGGTGGGTTCCAGTTGCTTTGTTGTGCAGTAGGGCTGTATTCGACTTGGAATTTCAAGTCGATTCAGAGTCGGCCATCCAATATGAAGAATGGGCTATTTGATGTTTTTATTTTTCTTTCTTTCTTTCTTTCTTTTGCCCCAATAGACTTTCTGCTATCAGAAAATACACTGGCACGACCTTCTATGTTGATAGACCTTATTAAATTATAGAAGCAATTATAAATAAATACATCAGTAATAGAAACATTTTTAAGAAATATTTTTATTAAACATTTAAAATCTATAGACCTAATTCCTTAATAGAGTAGAATAAGATTTTAATTTACCAGACAATTTAAATTGCCACAAAGAATGCATTTCTTTTTCTACTCTGAATCTTTGTTGAAATAATGAGAAGAAATGAAACAGCACTTTTCAGTCTCTCCCGCATCAATAAAATAAAGCGTCATAAAGGGAAACCACAGGTCTGTAGGCAGGCATATCGCTCTAGGCTACTTACGCTTACTTCCACTTTGTTAAGAATGCAGAGTGTTTGTTTGACTGTTTTCAACATTGGATAGCAGTCCTCATTTTTTTTTTCTCCACCAGCTCAATGTCCTGCTTCCTCTGCTGACATGAGCATGGCTATCTCATCTCTTTCTCCACCACAAACTGAAGCTTCTCTGTTGGGCGACATATCACACCATGTGAATTAACTGTGCATATACTAGTGCTAAAAGGATGTAAAAACTTACATTTGTTCCATTTCCTATTGCAATGTAGGCCATTCTCACTGCGTTTTTAAAAGAATATGTGCTATTTTATTGTGGTATTGCAATGCACACTGTCTTATAAGAAAAAAGACTTTGATTCCACCTGATCAGTCGACTGTGAGGGTCCAAAACTGATGATTCGACTCGTCAACTTTCAGGGGGCAGCCCTATTATGCAGCATTTCCTCAGAGTAAATGAAGCTCTCTGCATGCATTATCTCATATCAGTGAGTAATATTTTATGAGTTATATAAAGTTGCTGCCATTTCATACACTCCCAGTGTACTTTGCATTATGATGCAACATCCTATCCCTCAACCTCCTTCAAGAAACAAGTCAAATAAATCATGAATATGAATCTTCATATAAATCACTCTCACTAATCTGCCAGCATGTTGCTGTGTTGACAGCAACCTGAGGAATAGCTGCTATTAAATGAAGTGACAATATGCTTTTATATGCTGCAATCTCTCCACTATATTATTCATTTTGCTTGGCAATATCCAAGGTTTTGAATTAACCTTTCGTCTCCTTTGGTAATGTAGCCAGCGGATTTCAGAGTAGCCAGCCAAAGTGAAATTTCACCGGCCAAAACATTTTTTCTTTAGATATGACCAAAGGATTGCACAGAATGTACGTGCATGCATTTCATCATTTTTCTCTCTCTTTAACATTTATTTGTATCAGTTTAATTACTTTACTCAGAATTTTACATTGCCCAAGCCTCTGATTAATACAGTAAATATACAATAACAGGAAAAGAAAGTAGAGGTGGGAACTGATAAAATCTTATCGATGTTGAGTCCTTGATTATTCTTTATTAATGATCTAATTCCTTAAAGATTCCCTTACCAGCTCCTTTCTTGAACATATTGGTCCGTATTCATAAAACTCAGTGATAACAGCTCAGCACCATGCAAACATAACGGCCTGGTAATTTAAGGTGATTCATAAATTTACTGCGGTGCTGATTAGTGCAGCGGAATCCTTGATTGCTAAAAGCGGTTGCAGAAATATAAAAAGAAAGCACCTGCTTACCATGGGGAATCACAGTGCCTTATTGTTATTGTTATTATTCTTGTTATTATGATTATTATTATTATAGAAATCCACACTTAAACACTGGTATATTTTATATCAATAGCCATAATTTTAGTTTGTTAATTATTTGCTGGAGTGATACCCAGCTAGAATTCATCTTCGGTACTGAACTTGAACAGGATACCGTCTGACAAGCTGTAATGATATTTTTGCGTAGCGATGTACTTTTATGAATTGCTTACGGGACAATGCGGATGATTAGAAGGAGGCGGTTGTGCCAAAATAGCGGAATCACTAAAACTCAAGCGGTAAAACCTTTTTATGAATAAGGAGAATGTATACTGCCATGCTAGTGTGCACTAGCGCCGCGTTAAAAGTGCTGGTGCCTTTTTTTGAATACGAGCCATTATCTTCAGACTTTTTTTTTTTACCACAAAAAATATTAAATCTGAAACTGAACTGATTGAAGTTCTGCAACCAATCCCAAAATAGAACAAATGAAAACTATGAACTTTTCACACCATACTGTTTTATTATTAGTATTAAAGGACCCTTGACTCCACAGCTGTACAAACATCACTCAACTGAACAGTGTGTGTGAATGACTTTGAGGATGTGATGAGTGTTCACTTTACTTCTCTGGGTTATGGGATCAGTTTCCCCGTAGCTAAACCTACACCCTTTATGGAAATGTATTTGCACTTTTTGTCTCTTTTTCCTCACTTCACTCTGCTCACTGGGATGTTATGAGCTTCATTTATAGGGAAAGTGCTTAAAAAAAGTATCATTTTCGCTGCAGACCAGGTAGGAGTTGAGTGAGACAGATCTATAATCAATTTAAATGGTAATTTTCTCTGTAAAAAAACTGCAGGTGAGCAACACGAAATGGCAACCAATCCAAGTACCAATCCAGGCCTCATTACTGGGGAAGCTTTGTGCTCATGCAAACGCTACATCAGAAAACCTTATTCACCAAAGTGGCTGCAAGAATTCACACAGTTACTCACCAATTTCAAGCCTGGGCTGTGCCTATTGACAAAACCAGATCTGGGAATACCGATTTATATCTTCTTACTAAAGGGATGTGTAAAGGCAGCATGACCATAGAAAAAAAAAGACATTTATGGGCAGAAATTGAAATTTCTCCTGACTTTTTCATTCTGTGGTTCTGGTGAATCCTTTTGTTGTAGACCTTGACAATGTTGAGGGGATCTCTGTGGACTGGATTGGGAACAACTTGTATTGGACCAACGATGGCTACAGGAAGACCATCAGCGTCGCCAGGTTGGAGAGGGCCTCCCAGACCAGGAAGACTCTGCTGGAGGGGGACATGTCCCACCCCCGAGCCATCGTGGTCGACCCCCATAACAGGTCAGAGAAAAATAATACACTTCCTGGAGGGTTTTGTGGAACGAGGTTTGTTTAAAAGTCTGTTTCTGGAAATTGTCTAGCTGCATGTGTATGTTGGCTCACTTTCTCATAAGGATCAGCAGGCTCCGGTGTAATATTTTTGATATCAGCAGATTGTCAGTTTCATGATGGTGTGCAGTCATATGTAGAGTTGACTCTTGATCCAACTGAAGAAATAAGACTGAGTAAGTTTGTTATGCAGATTTCTCAATTAAGTCGAAAGTCGCCAAGCCAAATCTTCAAGATTAAGTGTAAATTATTAAGTTGCCAGGCAAAACATTAGTGCTTCATTTTCACTCTAATCTTAGAACGTTTTTAAGACACACTGAGCAGAGAAACATTCATCACAATCTCCTCCCAAATAGATTGCTTAACACATAAAAAGGCTTGGTATGAAAAATTTATGCCATGTAGTTGTTCACATGGCTGTTTTTGCATCATTTCCTCAGCAAAGTGCTCTTTCAAAGTTAGCTTAGACAGCAGTGTTGGTATTTAATCAGTTCAAGAATTCTGGGAGTGATCTTTTTTTACCCCTTGATTTAAAGTATATCTGATGCTGTCTGTGAACCATGAAGTGGCAGAGACATTATTTGAACGGAGTGTGTTTCTGTGTTGTGCTGCAGGATGATTCATGGTATCCAGAGCTCTGATAGCATCTGAAAGCTGCCAGAAGTGGCATACTACAATCTGTTGTGTGTTCCCTCTTGCATTTCTGCTGTAGATACATAACTATGTTTCATGTTAGCAAAGACTGCTATGCCTTTATATAGATCCCAACATTGCCATGCTTAAGGCTTAAATTGGTGCTAACGCAGTAGTCAGAGGAATGCAACGATTTTCAGGCCTCCAGCTGGGATGTTTCAGGTCGGCATACACTATCATGATGCAGGTGTGCACCCGCGCACACATTTAGATGGAAAAACAGCTACAGACGTGTTCCCACAAACACAGCCTTGAAATACTGCTGTCATTTTTTCAGTCATTGAGACTTGAAATTTGAGGGAAGGTGCCGTGTTGCTCACGTGAAAGCAGAGGAATAAAGGAAATAAACGTTGAGCTTTTTCATCATGTCTGTTTCCTTTTAGGCTTACACATCTCAGCTACTGTATTTGCCTTCAGATTGGAATTGAAAAAAGAAAGAAAAAAGTGTGACTCATGCATCATTTTGCTGAACACACTGATTAGAAAACATCAGATCTGTGTCATCAGATCTGGGTCATGTTAGAAGGAGAAAAAAAATTAGAAGCTGTCAGCTGCAGAGTGAACCTACACTGCAAAAATATTCAGGTTAAGTTATTTAGTCTCATATTCAATTTTATTGTTGTTTTAAACAATTCAAAACACTGCCAGTGGGATGAGATAATCCCACTTGTCTCCGATGCAAATCAACTTGTCTCCTGAAGTTTCTTGAGCCAAGTGACATTTTCTTGATCCTACTGGGCTGATCTGCCTTATTCTGCCTTGTTTCAACATGTTTATACTTCCTAGAAAAATTCCTGAAACAAGTGAAACCACATTGGAAAGAAGACGGATTATCTCTTCCCCCTGTCAGATTTTTTCATTTGTTCCAAGAAAAACAAGATTTAAAGTGTGAATACGCGACTAAATGACTTGTTAAGACTGATGTTTCTCACAGTGAAGCCTGAGAATGAGACTGGAAATAGCGTGCCGGCCTTTGTACAGCATTTCATTAAGACACTCTGCCCCGTGATAACTTGCCAACAGTGTTTGGGGTGGGGTGGGGGGGTGGATATCATTTCCTTTTGTGTCAAAGGATTAATCACTTTTACTCCGACCCTCCCGCTGACAGCACAAATGATTCGAAAAGCGGGTTTTGGGCTTCTGAGGGAGCATTCAGCCTGTACCAGACAGTCCTTTGATCTCTATCTGCTCTGCTGGAAGGGTCTCTTCAGGTGAAAATGGATGCACCTCTCCAGCTGATTCCTTGACTACATTCTCCTGAACAAATTTTCTGCTCGGTTTGTCACCTCCAGTCTGGGTTGACATGATAAGGATTACCGATGTCGACTTAACTCAGTCACACACCTCTATCTTCACTGCATTAAGGCCTCTTAGAGTCTCATAAAGGTATTCACACAAACATCCACACACAAGATTTGAATTGAGCGGTGCTGTCCGCAGCTTTGGTCAGTCTTGTGTATGGAAGTGTCACATCTGAATTTTGACCAAAATAAAATAAATCTTAAAAACTTATCAAGTCATTATGTCTCACATTCATTGATAAAATTAAATTTTGCTTAAAACTAGTGAGAAAATCTGCGAGACAATCCCACTTGTTTCCAATGCTGATCAACATGTTTCTGGAATTTTCTTGAGCCAAGTGTCATTTTCTTGATCTAGTGGGCTGTTCTGAATTATTCTGCCTTGTTTCAACATATTCTAAATTCCTGAAACAAGTGAAACTGCATTTGAAACACGTGTGATTTTCTCCTCCCTGGGGCAGATTTTTTTCACCTGTTTTGAGAAAAGATTTAAAGACTCAATATGAGACTAAGCACCTTGGTAAGATGGAGACTTTTGCAGTGAAAAATTGGTGCCATGGTACTGAGGTATACAAGGAAAACATAAAGCAATGTATTTCCATACTTGACTTGCTAATCTCTGTAGCAACTTTTGCACGTTTTATGTTGGTTGGGCATGGAAATAGTCTCAAACTTGGCTCCTGTCACCAGTTTAGCTGGACTGGGATCCAGTTCAAGACGCTGTGGACTGTTTGATGCTGTTACCATTTTTTTTTCTGCTGTTTTGTTGTTGCTGACTAATGCGGTCTGCTGTCAAGAGGCAGACTGAAGCCTTCAGTCCTATATTGTATCCTATATATCCTTCCTCCTCGTCCTCTCAGCCATTCCAGGCTGCATGCAGAGACGATGTTGAAATCGAATTTCAGCATGCAGAATCCATTCGGTGAAAGTATTGAACGTTTTTAAAATTCAATATTAAATTGACTCCTTCACAATAGCATTGAAGTAGAATTGAAATTTTCGTTATCGTGACAATGCCAGTGAATGGTGACAGTGTGTGTGTGTGTGTGTGTGTGTGTGTGTGTGTGCATGTGTGGAGCTGGGCTGAATTATTCATAAGGTCGTAAAGATGACTTGGAGACAGGGGGAGGCTTCATTCACCCCCCATATCCGATTCTGTTTCATGTTCCCTTAGCCAGGCTTCTATCATTGATGAGAAACAGGCGGCCACGTGGCTCAGTCAGCAACACTCAAACACGAGCAAATCCCCCGAGTGTGGCTACTAGAGAACAGATCACGTCAGATCGTTGACCCAATAACTTTTCAAATACCACAGCCCCGCTGAGAGCTGCCGTCTGGGCGTACACGTGACCTACCAACAGCTAGCTTTTTTTGGTGGGTTGTAGGACAGACTTTTAATTTTGGCATTGATGTGCAGTGGAGCAACACTCTGTGGGACTTGATAACCTTGAATAATTTCCAAGGCCAAGAACCACTCCCTTCTGGTTTGCAGGGATGTTTGGTTATTTGGTTTTACATATGGGAAATTTAGATTTGAGCTTATTTCCATGAGCTTCCACGAACCCTGCTTTCCCCTAAATTTCCCCTTTATTTGCTTCAAAGTAGGAGAAAAAAAACAACACATTTTTTCCATCATAAACACATAGGTAGTGCATCTGTTCATTGCAGTGCGTGATTGAAGCTGTTTCACACAGATATTGAGTGCAATATTCAAAGCCAAGGCAGCATTTTTATGGCTGCACCATCACATCAAATGGAAAACATCTAGATGTCTTATGCATCATTTTACACACATTTCCATTTTAATTCAGCATGGTATATTTGGTATCTTTTGAAATATTGCAATTCTCACCAGATGTTAAAACACATTTCTTTAGGTTTGAACAAAGCTCGGCCACACAAAATGCATTTATGATGGTGGACCAACTGGTGGGACTGGCAGAGTTGAATAGTTTATTTATATCACAGCAATAACTGAGTGTGTATGTGTCTGTATGTATGATAGCTGGATGTACTGGACAGACTGGGAAGAGGACGAGGTGAACGACAGCATTGGGCGAATAGAGAAAGCCTGGATGGACGGATCCAACCGGCGAATCTTCGTCACCTCCAACATGCTGTGGCCCAACGGCCTGACGCTGGACCTCGGCACCAGCACCATGTACTGGTGTGACGCCTACTACGATCACATCGAGAAGATTCACCTGAATGGGACCGGAAGAATGGTGAGTTTCAGCACATAGTGGAAAAGTAGAGCGTCTGACTGAAGGAATTTATTTGCAGCAAACACGGCAGCTGTGATTTTAGCAGACCTTCAGAGGTGGAAACAAGGCTCAAATGTTCTCAAATAGAAGCACTGTTTTTGATGGTGTTTTACCTAACTAGAAATAAAAGTAGAGGTGTAAAAATCCACTTCAATAAAAAGTAGCTCATTTGAAATGTATACAGAGTGAGTGTTCTTAAAACATTGTTAGATATGATCTTTTCCTTGCAACTCTAAAAGGACGAGAGTGCAAAGTTCCACCTTAGTTGTTTTAATTGGAAATTTAATTGGAATTTACAAATTAGAATGGACAAGGAAAGTAAAAGTCTCTTTGCTTAATGAATGTCCATCTGGTAAGGAAACACAGTTTGTCTATTTGCGTCCAGTTTCTGGCAGTTGTGGAGAACACTTCAGAGAGAAATTGCAGAAATGGAGAGAAATTTGCTTTTCCTTCTTCAACAACTACCGTTAATTCCCAGCTGCTCCAGTGGAGCTGCATGGCGATTAGTACTGGACTTGTGTGGTCGTACTGGGCAGCTCAGTGTGAATATGTGTGACTGAGCACGGTGAATATGATCAAATCTGTGTGTTGCTGAAAAAATGATATGTGCTCAGTCAGTGCTCTTGTCTGGATAAAGAAAATATAAAAATAGATGAAATACTCAAAGAAAGTTAGAACAAATGCTGTTTGTATGCTTTGATATGCATGTACATATTTGTCTTAACCTGGAGTGCAAGATGGGTGGAGTTTGCCACAGAAGATGGAAGTCACAGAAGTAGAAGAACAGCGATTACAGTGATTGTTAGTTTATGCTATTAGAAATTGAATTTGGTGTCACACTTTCATCAGTATTTATTTGACTATTTTTATGTGATTGACAGCCACAGAATTGTGTGTGCTCTGGCCTGTAGCAGACTCTTACCATGTAATCAGCAAATACTATATAATTCTATATAATGCTATGTTATTCAAGCAAACACTACTGTGTGTAAGCAAGATTGTGTGAGCATATTTGTGCAAAGAAATCACAGTTATTATATACTCTATTCAAATAGTAGCTAAGCCTGTGTTCAAATAACTAGATTCTTGTTGAGATGATTTTTTTCTTTTCTTGACGGGGCCTTTGTGTCGTTCTTTAGATCTCTTGATTACACTGTATGTATGTTTGCTTCCTGCTGCAGGTTGTGTACAATGGCAAAGAGCTGAACCACCCATTTGGAATTTCTCACTATCGTAATTCCATCTTCTGGACGGAGTACATGAACGCCTCGGTCTTCCAGTTGGACTTGTCCTCTGGTGACGTCACTCTGCTGCGGAGCGAGCGACCGCCGCTCTTTGGCCTGCGTGTCTTCGACGCCCAGACTCAGCAAGGTTGGCTGCTTTGCCTCCATTTACTCCCGATGCACCCCTGCTGAGCCGTGGCCCACTATCAGAGAATGCGGCTGAAAATAGAGCCGCTTTGTACTGTGTTCACAGACAGTCCCATCTAGCTATATGTCTTACTTTAGCAAGAGAGCACTTCATGTGGCATATACATCACAGATTTTTCCATATACGCCTATTGGTGTCAAATTTCATGGTGTAAACCGGTGCATTGATCAGCGATGACAGTGAATGTGCAACCGCTGGGCGCCACTGTATGAAATTAAAGGGGTAGCAGGGGATCGGGGAGGGAGGTTGCACAGTTCTATGGCAAATGATGATGGATTCGTGCTGTTAGAAAGCTGAAGAGACGAGCAGATAGCAGAAGTACAGGATATGCATGGCTGACAGTGGAGAACTGCACGGGTCTCACAGCAGGCTCTGCTCTTGTTATCCAGTAATAAGCAGGTAAAAGCAACGTGTTGACGCCCACTGTGGAATCAGGGAGCGCTGATGATTATTGTCATCCATTCTCACTAAATATAGGGCAAGCCACATTTTACACCACCCAGTGAAGTGGTATTTGGGTCTCATCCCCGGCTACGCATGCGTTTGTTTCATTATCAAGACATTGTTTGCCTACAAGAGCTTTGTTGCTGAGGATTATGCGTGAAAAAGTGCCGGGCCAAGCATGTGATGTAGATGAACGGCTGGCTGCTCTGCGCTCAGCCTTGTTCACAGCATGTGGCACAGAATATTTGCCGGCCATTCCTCCAATGTACATGTCACTGAATAGATTAATTGGCTGTCCAGTCCTTTGAGTATTACTGATTGGCTCTTACAAAACTCTAAGCTTTATCTCATTGGCTCAGGCACTGCCTCGGGGCTCTACGTTAAATGAAAGTGACAAAGGCGTCTCATGCCTTAACTTTATGTGTGACAGTGTTTTTTCCCCTGGAGAATTGTTGGCTTTGTCCAGGAAGACAAATTATTCCTCCAAGAAGGATAAAAATGTCAAATGTCCTCCCCAACAATGTTCTCAATAATTCATTTGACATGTGGTTATAGATGGCGTGGCATGCACCTGGCACGTCGGAGAGACAGGAAATGAGTTCTGTATCAAGGAGTTATTATATTTTTGCTGAATTTCTGCTGAACCTTGAACCGCTCAAAGCAAAAGTAGACAAAACAACAACAGAAGACCATAGCTATGAAGTTGGGCACTAGGAAATGTGGCTTAAAATGAGCAAGACACTTTATTTGGGCTCTGTGTCTCCAGGTGACAACGCATGCAGAGTGAATTATGGGGGCTGTGGTACCCTCTGCCTCGCCATCCCAGGAGGCAGAGTGTGTGCCTGCGCTGACAACCAGGTTCTGGAGAAGAACAATGTCACCTGTGCAGGTAGGAGGACAGAATGAATCAGACAGAAGCGACGGTGCTCAACGGCATCTCATGCGAGTGTACTGTAATCCTGAATTCAACCCATGGGCCAAAGATCAAATATTAATGTTTTCTGTTTGCTTGCAAATCTGCAAATAAGCAAAACAAACAGACAGGGATGAACTCAGTGCCAAAGAATGTGCTGGGAGACTCAGGCCGACTTCTGGAGGCTGGTGAGAAACCAAGAAACCATGACCTTAGTACTGAGGTAATGTGCTCTATGTGCACATTAAAGGTCGAGATCATCTTTATTGTCTCACAAGGACAAAATTGTATGGGGTAAACAATGACATTAAACAAGCAAAGGACACTATAAGTTATAATTGAAGGAAAACACATTAACCCTTGAAAAACAGGAATGAATGACCTATATATCGGTTGCCATTTGTAATTCTGTTTTTTCAAACGTGATGCACACAGAGAGCAGCTGCAGCTGCAGTGGAGCTTAGTGGGTGACAGAAGTGAGCTCTCCCTCTTCTGTGCTGGATTTCTCCCTGCATGTTTAACTTTGCTGCAAATCACTGAGTCTACAAACAGGCCTTTGCTCTTTTATTTATAAGGGTTGACACTGAAACCTGACAGGAAACATTTGGGTTTAGATTGTTGATTTTTTCCCCCTATTAAACTGATGTCAGTGGGTTCACCTCTGACTAGTTAACCGTGGAATAATGAAAACATCAAACAACAAAACAACAACAGAACCACAATGCACATGAGCAATCCAAGATTTTTAATAGTCTTAATGTGTTTTAGGCTGGATTTTTATAATATTTATGATGTCTTGTAACGCTGCCTAGCAACTGGAGTGATTTCTTAGAGTTATGGAGCTTATCCCAGCATGCATTGGGTGGAAGGCAGATCAGTCAGATCACTAGTCCATTACTGAACTCTGAGCGTGTGAACAATCACTCATAAAGCTTAATAATACACTTAGACCATGGTGTGATAATTCCCTAAAGAGGTGGTTAAATGTATTATAAACATGGGCAGATACTTGTAAAACATCAGTAATGAGCTTTATAGCCACTTACAGGCCCCATTTAGTACTTGCAGACAGTGCTGTGAGACAAAAACATGTTTTGTCTTGTCTTGTGTTAAATGTGGAATGATGCCCTATAAATATGTGCTTCATAGAAAGTGAGACCATATTTGGTCTCTGGTCAGTTTGTGTTGCACTTGTCTTTCCCAGAAGTCTCCACCGGAGGTTTGGAGCCGCAGCGATGTAAAAGTGATGAGTTCCAGTGCCATAATCATCGCTGCATACGGGCTTCGTGGAAATGTGACGGAGATGATGACTGTCTGGATGGAAGTGATGAGGAGGCCCACAGCTGCTGTATGGATCTTAAAATTGGCCTGCATTGCATTCGAGTGCAAACACGAATACTTAACACTGTACACACACACACACACACACACACACACACACACACAAGCTAAGCTGCTATGCACACGCTTCATAAAGCTTATTCTCTTTTCCTATCAACTTCTGTGTCCCTAAATGTCACTGTTAGAAGAGGGGTGACTAATGTCTCTCCTCCCCACTGCCATCTCTCCTCTTCCTCTCTTTGAAGCGATTTTGCTCTCGAACGAATCGATAAGATAAACACCATGTTAGACGCTTGGATGCTGACTCATTTTTCAGGAAGAAAAATTCTATAATGTGATCCTCTGCCAAAATTATCAGAATTGAAAAAATCAATTATCTGCTCTGCTGAGATATCATATACTATAACAATCTTCTAACAAGGTTTGTTTTATTGGGTATGACTGCTTCTTCAGATTATATCAGGGGAAAATTTGACTCCAAAAATGAGAGAATGGGATGCCAGCTGCCTAGAAGAAAGTACAGCTTTGAAATAAGCAATTCCAAATGTCCTACGGCAACTTGGTCCACGTTAGTTTGCACCGTCTCCTGCTCGATGCTTTACACCAGAGAGGGTGTAGGCCACTCCCAACCTGTGTTTTCATATTGGGCTTCAATTTATTTGTAAATGATGAAAAAGGAGAAGATGCAGGGTGATTAATAAAACTAATTTGACTACAGAACCAGTCTCCTATAGTAGCAAATGACTCTCTGGTGTCTGGCATTGGGAAATTCACTGCCGCACTGCCTGTCCTAGGGAGCAGGAATTGCTTCACTTCAAAATAAAAGGTAATTTATTATGTACTTTATCTCACAATACACCATAACTGCAGAGGTTTGCACTGAGACTTGCACGAATTCATTTGGTGTGTGAGTTATTGAGAGTTAATGAGTTTGAATTGTCCTCTGAGTGTTGTCAACCGATGAAACCTTGTCGTGTTAATTAAAGTTAAATGACATGATGGAGAAGAAAATAAGCATGGCTCAAAGTTCCAGCGAAGCATAATGTTGGAAAAATACAGTTTCCAAGTTATTAAATTGTTTTATATTCTCAGAAGACTGAAAAATTCAAATCAAAACAAGGCACTAAAACCAAATGCCAGATATACTTAAGACCACTGTGAAATCTTTATGGGAGAATTCATTACACCCAAGTTAAGGACAAAGCAGCAAGGAGAATTATGGGTGAAATGCCCCTCTAAATGTTATTCCCCTCTATGATTCCTAATAAGGCTTGGCGGTCTGTCAATGTGAGATTAGTTGAGCTGTGGACTCAGCACAGATGAAATCCCACTAAAGACAATCTCTGAACATTTTCCCCATAGGAATGAAAACACTCTGCTAGTCTCAGAAAACAACTGACAAAGCTTTGATAAAATACTACTACTACTACCACTACTACTACCATCACCACTACTACTACTACTACTACTACTACTACTAAAACTGATTCTGATTCTGATTCTGATACTACTAGTACTACTACAGATTTTTTGTCCTATGAACTTTTTTTCCCAGACAACCATAGCTGTCCTATTGACCAGTTTAAGTGCAACAACAATCGATGCATTCCCAAACGATGGCTTTGTGATGGAACAAATGACTGTGGTAACAACGAGGACGAGGCCAACATCACCTGCTCAGGTATGTGCTGTACATCTTATACTCCTTACATATCGATTCACCTGAAGATAGACTTCAATAGCTGTGGGTTTTATGTGCAATACAGCGAGTGAATAATAAGAGCATATATAAAAATAATGTAATATTTATTTTCACGTTATGCTCACTTCCCCTGCAGCATAAAACGGAACGATAATCAAAAGTATTTTGATCAAGGCTCAACTAGTAGAGCATGTACCATTAGAGAGCCACACCCAAATCTCTGTGAATCCTGACCTCTGATGGTGAAAAGTCGGTTGTCTGGTCTCTAGTGACAGGTGATGTCACCACCCCCTGAGTACAACAGGTGGTGACATCACCTGCCGCCAAAGACTGGGCACCCTACTTTTCACCATCTGAAGTCAGGGTTGGAGTTCAGTCTGGGCACTTTGCTGCGTGTCATCCCCTTTTCTTTCTGCCCCGTCTTTCCTTCCACTCTCCACTTTGTTTAATAAAACAGAAACGCCAAAAATAATCTTTAGAATTAAAAAAAAAGAAGTTTATATCAGAAATTAAACATTTTACCCATGGACAAATCAGGGAATAGTTAAGGAAGCAGTTGTAATTGAGTTAGCGGTTCATTATAATCATGTACAGGCCTTTGGAATCACAGATGAAGGAGCCCTCTACACAGTAAGGTATAAGACATCTTCCTTGTAACATTTTTCTTTTTTTTCCAAATTCTTCCACTTTGGATGGGTTTGATAGATCAAAGTCTTAAACTGAGGTGTCCTGTGTTGTCAGGCACTCATCCCTGTTATGTCTTGCGGCTGTGAAGCAGCTTCAATACAGTGCGATCAATCTCATCGTGTGATAGCACTCTCTAGCATCAAAGAGGTTTGGCACCTACAAGGGGCAACTATCTGTCAGAATCACTTACAGTATATCACGTTCCCTCCCCTGGCCTCCAAACGGTGCTGCTGCACGTTGGCAATGGAGCCTCTCAGGAGCTTTTAGCCTTAGAGGTTCAATCAATGAGCATTAGCCAAAGGATGACAAATGTTGCCTTGCTGTCAGATTGACATGCATATTACACGCCACCCAGAGATCACTTGTGCGTTGTCCATGCGTGTCCACGCTGTGTAGCGTGTAACTGAGTGCCTGCTAAGCGACTGTAAATTTCCCATGGGCTTCTGTGTAAAAGATAGATTTAAAAAGATAGGTCATTAGCTTACCTTTAAAGGAATACTTCACTCAAAAGCTATATATGTTGTATCATTTACTTACCCTGAGTGTCTGACAAAAAAGTTTTTATCTTATGGAAACCAATGTTCCAAAAACTGTGTCATTTTCTGTGAGAATGAAGTTGATCGGCGACACCAAAAAGAATATGAAAACATCTGCTTCAACCTCTCAAACTCTTGTTCTTGTATATTTTTTTTTTTTTATGAAAGTACACTGGTTTGGGATGCACTGAAGATACAGATGGAGGAGTAAGACTTGGATTACAATGCACACAGATTTATAGACTTTGAAATGGACATAGTCTCCTTCTTACTGCTGTTGACTGAAACTGCCACTCAGCTCCATTATCACAGAAATGGCTGCAGTGTTCTGAACCTTTGGAGTGATTAAAACTCTTGTGTTGGACATTCAAGACAGTCTGGGGGAAGTAAATGGCAAAAACATACAGTTTTGGATGTAGTATTCCCTTAAATGAACTTAATGTTGGAGCAGATCTCCCCTCAGAATGCATGTTATTCCCATGCATTGTTACTAAATGCCCCGTCACCAGATGTTACCAATGAGATCTGGGAATTTAAAGGTGAATGCCAAAGAGTGGCTTAAGAGACCTGCTCGGTTCACGCAAAGTTACCATGTCTGGCACATACTGTGTGGCTAAATCATTGAGAGCTTTATTAACAAGAAGAAGAATATTAAAATCTACTCTGAAATTAACAGGCAGCCAATGAATGTTTCCAGGAATTGGGGTAATGTGGTTGGATTTTTTCATCTCCGTTAAAACCCTGACTTGCTTTCTAATTTAGCTGCAGCCTTCCAGTAGTCTTTTTCTTTTGGGAGGCCAGTAAAAGGGTGATATGATAATCCAGTCTGTTTGTTATAAAGGCACGCTTAAGTTTTCTCAGAATCACATTGATTAAAAAAATAAAAAATAAAAAAGGTTTGTGAAGGTGGAGGTCAGGCTCCATGTTTACCAGGATCTGCAAAACTCACTTTTTTGGTCAGCTAATCAGGTTTTTTTTTTTTCAGCCAACATTCACAAAGGTCGTTATTGTTTGTGAGCATTGCATAACTTGTAAACTTGAACGCCAATAAAACGAGCACATTAGTGAAAAGCTACATATTCAAGTATTATTTCTCATTGATTTTTTTACCATACATAGTACTGAAATTAAGAAAACAGTCAAATGAAATGTGGAAAGTACCATCTACTGGCATTTTCAAAATCAGCTTTTGCCATCGGAAACAAATTGAATACTCGTCCCTAGTGATTAGCCCATGATTTCTTTCTTCATCACTGGTCTTCAGAGACCATATTGGTCTTCAGAGGTGTTGTGCATGTCCTGCCTTGATATTGGCAGGTGGACTGAACCAAGTTCTCTCAACCGTTTCAGCCCAGCCCTGCCAAGCAAACCAGTTCTCCTGCCAGAACGGACGCTGCATTCCCCGGGCCTGGAGCTGCGACCGTGACGACGACTGTGGGGACATGTCCGATGAGACGTCGTCCTGCGGTGAGTCTCACATGACAGCTCCACTCTGTGATTTGTTGGTCAATCTGTAATATACGTACATAGACTGCCGTGGGTGAAAGAAATGGAGTACTAACAAGTGCAATGTTTAAGGCAATTTCAAGCAAAATCATTTGTAGTTTACCCCTCACAGTCCAGAATGTCACATCTAATCAGGGTAGTGCATACTAAAAGGTGCATTAAGTAAGGTTTTTACTGCTCTGTGGCACTGAATGGCTATAATATATCTGTGGGGGGTTGATAGGGTTGTTGATCAATACCAATGACTCAACGATTACTTGCCCATGCAGACTAAGCCAATAGAAATTCTAATACACTTCATGGCACAGTAAACACCAGCTTGTTTACTCCCTGTGCATGCACAGTGCACACTTCCTTCTTCTGCATATACACTGATGCAAAATAGCTATATCCATTTCTATACACTGTAAAATATGCATTAAAATGTACAGTGTTTGGAAAAAACGACTGACAAATGACAGAATAAAATCTAATTCTACTGCAGTGGGGGAGCGTAGGTTCTTGGTTGAAAAAATTATTGTGCAAATTTGATCCTTTACATGACCTTGTGATAATGTTTTTTGTGTTTTTAACAAATATTTACAATAAAGTATACACATTGTTAAGAATTAAAATACTGCCCCATAACAGCCCTGCAGATAAAATTCAGTGTACTCTTGGTGGCTGCTGCAGCGCCTGGCACCAACCACCAAAAAGTCTCAGAAGAAGTGCCTCTGAAACTTTTATAAAACACTGCCACTGGCAGCTATTTATCATTTTAGTGACTTCTTGAATATTTTGCTTGTCTCTGTTCATGCATTACTTTTTTCAACTGAGAGAGTTTTAGGAGTTGAATTATTGATGCTATGTTCTTTGGACCAGGAACTAAACATGCATTCACTGATGGCATCAGCTCAGAAGGGTGGTGCCAAGTAAGCTGCATATTGTTATAGTTCACTGTTCTTAAATCTTGTCTCAGTGGTATTACACAATCAATCAACTTCGATGAGTCAAAGTTATTGTCTGTGTCCTCAAAAAAATACATGTCTCCCTGTGACGGCCCCGTCTCTTTGAAGCCGTTTGAAAATGTTATTTAACCTCTTTTATGCAAGGTTAAAGAGTGTTTAAAGCTGCAAAAATATGTTTTCAGTGATGTGAAGTAGAAATAGATGAATTACCAGAATACATTTAAACGATGGGGGTAAAAGTTTTAAGATCCCCCCCTAATCACCATTTGTATTAAATCAGCCATATTGCAGTGTGTGATGTTTGCCAAACGCTGCACTGCGCTGTATCGCCTCAGCCTCCCTTTGTGTGTCCTAAGCCGCTTCAATACGCAGTCACAAACAGCCAGGGTGTAAGCAGTAATTAAAGTTCATGCTCGGCTTCATTCAATCATAATCAAGCTGTGCAGCAAAACATATTCTCTCCCATACTGTTGTCTGGGCTTCCTCAGGCATTACTTCTCTGTAGGAGCTTCACTGTGCAGCTCTGGCAGCTCACTTAGCTCCACTGGAGCTACTGTGGGTTTTGGAACACCTGAAGCTCAGTGGTGGCCGCCTCAGAGATTGATGCTAATTTGGATTTTGTTTGTCAGTAGTTTAGTAGTTGTCATACAGTGTCTCATATTGGGCTCTCTGTTTACTTGAAGCTGCCATTATTAATGGATGCCGGTGCTTCATTTTTAGCCAGGCTCTCTGTTTACTTGAAACTTCCATTATTTATGGATGCCTGTGCTTCATTTTTAATGAATGTTAAACTCCAACCAGACGTTCGCTGTCAGTGAGACGTAACACATTTGAGGGGAATATAGAAGACACTTGTCTGATAAAGATACAATATGTCTCCCCCCCAGTGCCTAAGGTATCCCAAGCAGCGGGGATCCCAACAAATCAATTTGAATGTAGACTTGCATTTCAAACTGAAGTCAATAAAGCTCTAGGCTTCCAGTGAGAATATTTGAAAAATGTATGTGGCCAAATCGAAAACTCAGATGGTATGTGATGGGAATGAAAAAGCCAATCCTAACTAAGCCATCAGTCCACACATCGCAGTGGACTCTGCAATACTGTTCCTTTTATGGCGTTTATAGGAAATACTGAAACCATAATGTCTCCGCCAATGCAAGGAGAGCGTCCTTGACCACAGTGCACATTGACAGATGTTGACTACAGAAGTGGTAATTTGTTTTCAGCTGTTTGTGTGCTGACTGTATGTCAAACCAAGGGCTTGTTTTGGGATTTTCCTCAACCCACTAGTCTAAGGCGATAAACTGCCAGTAGGCACATAGTTTGTGTTGTTGTTTCTGTAGGGCTGGCTGCTGCTGCCATTGATTAAAGTGTTCAGGCAGTCAGCCATTCAGTCAATTATATTATTCAGATTAACTCAAAGAAAACATCTCCAGATGCATCATTCCTCTCACCCTCTCTGCCTTAATGTGGTGATTTTTTGAGAGTATAACTTGTTACATATTCCAATTTGATCTGAGACTAAATTGAAAATTTGTTATGTCTGATCCTGTGATTGCAGGCATTGATGATGAGGGGAAACTTGAAAAGTATCTCACCCTGTTATAAACAAGACATCCAATCACAAAATTCCTTTTAAAATAGAGTACAAGCCAGTATAAGTAATTGTCCCAAAGGGGCAAATTCAGATTACCATTTGTAGCTTCAGTAAACAACCAGCAGAAACAGCAAACCTGACAAACATAAAGATCTGACACGATGAGCAGGATTCAGATTGCAAATCATTATTCTAGATAGTTACAACAAACCTGTCAGTTCTGGGAATGAGTGTTGTGTTTCTAAATGACACTGAATGTCATCATGTGTGACACACACACACTAGAGAAGAAAGACAATCTCTACTAAAAAAGTCTGTAACCACACATGAGTAACGTTGTTGCTGCCATAGCTGGTTCAGACGGTATTTTCCACTCACTTGACAACACTGGTAACCAGTCTCCAATTTATCTGTCAAGTTAAACCATCGCTGACAGCGGTGTCATATTTTCTTTCTTCTTACAAAGCTGGTACTTTGAAATGATGTGCAACATCAATAGACTGAAACACTTGTATTACCCCAAACTGCAGAACTGAGCCTTTTACTTGATTTTTCAGCTTGTATTTTGTAGTTGTGTTTTTGTTTGTTTGTTTGTTTGTTTGTTTTATTTTTTGAATTGGCTCATCATTTGTTTGTTTGTTTATTTATTTATTTATTCATCTGTGTATTTATTTATTTTGTCTGTAAAGTACTTTGTAATTGCGGTTTGAAAAGAGCCCCACAAAGAGCGTTCATAGTTATTGCGATGCTATGGAGGTACACGATATTAAGTGAAAAAGAAAAAATTAACCTCTGACAGCATCAGAGGAAAAAGAAATGAACAAGCAAGACATGAAGACAGCTAATAAGATTGTCGCGGCTTGTGGGTTCGCTGCTGCTTGTCTCAGAGACGACCTCTTGGAAATGAAACTCTCTTCAAATTAAAAGCACATTCCCTGATTATGATTGTCTATTACAATATCATCAGCCTCAGCGTCTGATTAAGTTTCATGAGATTACAGCTTAGCACAATGATAAACATACAGCAAAGTGATAGAAGCCTCTGCGTGTCTTGGATGACAATTGGTTTTTACTTTTAAGGCCTTATGTGAAAGTTGCAAAACCCATTTATGCTATTGTTCTGTTGCTGGATTTGATTGAATGTCTAAGCCATAATGTCACAGGTTGTAATAATCATTAGCGTGAACACTGGCAAATCATTATTGGTAAAATCTTCGAAAAGCCATTCTGGTATTTAATGGTGTGCACTGCAATTGAGTTTGACAGTCATTGTTTTTCTCGGTCTGGGCTGCAGAATTCAAATTGACTTTCCTGTGTCAGCCTGAGGAGTTTATTCCAAATCTTCCATGCACAATTACTAATGAAAGCAGCTGTAGATTTCAGTGTGTTTGTTTTTTTTAAAGCTTTATTTGAATTGCTCTCGACAAACTTTTTCCAGCCTTCCCAACCTGCGAGCCGCTCACCCAGTTCAGCTGCTCCAATGGACGATGCATCAGTGCAAAGTGGCACTGTGACTCAGGTAAACTTTATTAAGGTGTTCCTTTGAGAAATCACATTGTCTATGCTGCAAAAAAATCCTGTGACAACTTTTTAGTCTCACATTCAGCCTAAAAATCTGAAAATATTTAATGTCTCCTGCATGTTTGTACGTGTGTGTGTGTGTGTGTGTGTATAGATGATGACTGTGGTGACGGCAGTGACGAGGTGGGCTGCATCCACTCCTGCTCCAACAGCCAGTTCCAGTGCTCCAACGGCCGCTGCATCCCGGACCACTGGGCCTGCGACGGCGACAACGACTGCGGCGACTTCAGCGATGAGAACACAACCTGCGGAGGCTCTTCAGCCCGTAAGAACACACACTTTACCTTTAAACATGCTAAAGACTGAGTCAGAAAAACAACCGTGGACTCAGAGGAACACATCCCTCTAGCATAAGATGACTCTCATTACTATTCACTAGTTTTGACATCAGAATGTTTGTAAAAATAAGTTTATAATGATCTTATTACATATTCAGTCAATTCTGAGGCTTGTTTTTCTACAAAGATCAGTCTCACAGCAGGGATGTTTGAAAGTAGCTCCATCAAAAGTTTGCTGTTACCCTTAAATCTCCAGCACTTAGAGAACTAGTCATTTGATTTGCCTTTTATTTTATTTTAATTATTGGTTTAATGTAACTATTAACCAGCCTGAATCAAACAACTTGAATCGTCCAGACTCATGTGTCCTCACTCGTATCTAGTCTCTGCTCATGGGCGAGCTACCATCACGAGTCGAATCTTTTAATCTGTTATAATTACCTCAGAAAGTCCATGCCAGCTCCTCGAAAACTCACAGCCCAGTAGCTTGTCACTAGAATGTGGAGACTATTCATCAAATCATTTCCTGATGTGAACCGCAGCCTTCTCCCCTCTTCCCACGTCTGCTTCTGCCTCCGCCCCAGGGGAATGAACCGCCTTAGTTTTGCCTCGGTGGTTGGGTAAATACTTTTTGGTGTTTGATTTTTAAGTATTGGACATATAATTCTAAGATGTGGAGACATTTTTCTTGGTGGTACCAGAGTGGCTAAGTACAGTGAGTGGTGTGTCTGTTTTCATCAGCTCAACGGTCAATCAGATTCAGAGCCTCACCTTTAAAACCTACTGTAAGGTCATGCCTACTGTGTAATGCATTTATTTTGCTGTGTTCTACACAAAGATCTGGGGATGTATTGTGATGAAACTGCTCAAGCATGCTCACTGACCTTAGGCAGTGTTATTCTTGGCATAAATCACCACTTAATATGATTCTATTACAGTGATGAGCTACATGAGTCATGAGCTTTTTCCTCCCCCTTTTTTATTGCAACACAACCAACAAACAAAAACAAGGTACATTGTGGATGAGTACGTATGCGGACAATAAATAAACAAACAACATTATGGGCATTGACAGGGGAGAGGGAGAAGGAAATGCAAATTTTGACAATGGGTAGAAAAATTTAAACTGGATTTCTCCATTAAATTGAGACAATTAAGAATTAATATCAGTAACAGTAAGAGGGAAAGAGTGAGTGGATGTAAAGGAAGGAGATAAGTAAAAAGTTAAGTGTAATCAAAATAGGAGGTCATCATAAACTTCGATGTTACGGGAGACACCTACGGGAAACATAAAAAAACAGCACTGTGATGTTAGATGTGGTTTGTGTGTGGATGGGAAAGAAGTAGATATGGTTGGATGGGTTGAACTGATTGATTTTTTTCACCAAAAAAATCTGCTAGTGGGATGAGATAATCCCACCTGTTTCCAATGCAGTTTCAGGAATTTTGGTATAAATCTGTTGGAACAAGGCAGAATAAGGCAGATCAAACCATTAGCATTAAGAAAATGACACTTGATTCAATCAAATTTTGGAAACAAGTTGATTACACGTTGATCCCACTGCCAGATTTTTTTACTTTAATCAAAAAAAAAAGAAAAAAAACAGAGAAAGAAAAAAAATGTTTTAAGGTGGAGCTTTTCTACATTTTTTTTACAGCATGAATTTTCATACCAACTTTTTATTCCATGATAGTTCTTCCTTCAGTACATTAAAGCAGTTCTTCCGAAGTCTTAGTCCAAGGATCCGTGATCAACACGCACAGGATAAATCCAGAGAGTCGGACACCTGCACTGCAACACATCTGCAATGCACCTGCAACACAATGATGCAGTGGTACCACTTGAAACGAATGAACTCCTGCTGGAGAAAAACAATGTAGTGAACTCAGAGTGGTTAAGTGAAACTGCGGCAAAAAGCAGAGCTTGGAAATGCTTTAAATGAAATAGTTTGTTCTTGGCAACGAACTGCCTAATCGTTCCAGCCAAGTATTTGCTTACAGCATGAGTGTTGCTTGCAAACATTTGCGAGTGACTTTCACAATAATGACCTTTTTAAATTATACTAAAATATGTTATGGTGCCATTTTGTGTCTTTGCTCACCACAGTGTGTCGTGGAGCAGCTGTGACACCGTGAACTGTTGAATGACTTTTGTTGCAGTGTTGCCCCCTGTCATTGAGTGCAGCGGGGAGGAGTTCCACTGTGTAGCAGATGGGACCTGCATCCCAGAGCGCTGGAGATGTGACGGAGACAAGGACTGCGAGGACGGCAGCGACGAGACCGGCTGCGAGGGCACCAAAAGGATGTGCGACCCCAAGGCCAAGTTCACCTGCAAAGATACAGGTAGGGCTGCAGACCTGTGAGCCTGCATTCAGCCTGCAGCCCACACAGTCCCAATGCTGATGTCTTTCCCTCACATGTCACACAGGTCGCATGTTTTTTGAATCAGTGTGAACAGCAAAAACCTGCAAAGACCGGCACTTCTTCACTTCTGATCTGGACCACAAATGGCTTTGTTCAGACAATTATTGTTTCTGAAGTCGGATCTTAAGTACTGACTGTCCTCACTATTATTCACAAGTGATCAGCTCAGATTTGTGTGTACAGGTTCTGTTCTCCATTTTTTATTTATTTTTATTTTTTTCCCCATTTCTGGCAGTCCAGACATGAGACCTCCTGGTCATGTGTTGCATTGCAAGTGATGTTGAGACGCATCTGAAGAAATCTGACTTTAATTACATTTTAAACGTCATACAAAATGTGACTTAAATCTGATTTGCAACAAAAACAAAAACGAAAAAAAAAAACGTTTTTTGTTTTTTTTTGTCAGTCCAATCTGGGCTGGCAGTCTGAACGAGGCCAAAGACTGATTGGAAATCTTCCTGTGTTACTGGACATTTCCAGCCTCTGTGATGTTCACTGCCTCTCAGGTGTTGTTTGCGTCTGATTCTTCTGCCTTCCCTTAGAGAACAGGCCTGTACTTGATGCTCTGATGAACAGCGTTATTGACAGCAATCGATAGCAGTAAGAGGTGTAAGAGAATGACAGTTTTTCCAATCAAAGAGAAGTATGAGTTGTGCCCTTTATTCAAAACTCAGCATGTTTTGTTGTGTTGTTGCTGCACTGCATTGTGGTCTGTTGTCAGGGGAGAAATGACTTCGATGGATTTCTCCCTGTGTGATTGTTGAACGCTGGTCCAAAATGGCAGCTCTGGGAAGAAGCCCTGGCTGTTTGCGGAATGGTTTAGATTTCTGCTACAAAGCTCATGATGTGACTCTGTTTGACATTTATCCACCAGAATAAGGAAAATCCACCACCAAACACCACCATGTTTTTTTTCTCTTTTTATTTTGTGCTGTTGAGTATTTTGTAGTGGACTTTCCCCTTTAAAAATCCCATAAAATGTATATTTTTATGTGATTTTTAGTAGCAATTATTTTGAATTGGCCGGTATTGATTGGAGAGATGTCTGTTCATTCACAGAGCTGGTATGGATTTGTGGCAGCTGCTCAGAAAAGGTAATCTGACAGTCTGTTTTTCTGGGTGTTTGGTACGAAATGTATTTGACCACTCGGTAACTAAATCTTCCATCAGTCACCTGAGACACCGGAGGCAAAATTTTTGAGGCACATCAGCCTTTCGATGTGGAAAACAATCAGACATTGAAATGGAAAGAAAGCTGGGGACTTTTCAGTTCAGGAAAACACGAAACTGAAATGCATTGGAATATTTGGATGATTTCATGAACATTTGAGTCAGTTGTAAAATTGCAAAAGAGATGGAACTACAGTTTTTTTATTTTATTTTATTTATTTATTTTGGAATGTTCATCAGTTAAAGAAGCTATCAGACTTCCCTCTACAAATGAGTTTAAAATGTGTAGAGAGCTAGGAGACAGAAAAATGTTCACCAAGGTGGCAAGATTTTAGTGCATGAATAAAAAGCAGCAGAAGCAATGAATTTAATCATAAATGATTTAATAATAAATCTTCAGCCATGACTAGAGGAGGAGCCCACAGAAATAAAAAAGTTAGCAGCGCCAGAGGAGAAAATCCATCTGTGGCTAAGTTTCTCCATTTTGTGTTGAATTAAATATAAAAAATTGAGGTTTGGGCTTTTCTTAGTTTGGAAAAAAAAATTTAAAAACATATTTTTCCTCCACTCATTATTTCATGGTCTTTGTCAAAGCTGTGGCCATGAGGAAAAAAAGAAAGAAATATTACTTTCCTCCAACTCCCTGGATAAAAGTGTATGAACTTATTCCATCTTCATCCTCCTCCTCGTCCTCTCTGTCTCTTCATCTGTTTTCTCCAGTTAAAGGCGCCCTCAACACAGTATGGTACAGCATGAAACACAACAGCAGACTGACTTGAAATTTCGAGTTTTTTTTGTTTAGCTGTCAATCAAGGTGTTTAAAAGGAGCTGCCTTTTAAAAATCTGGCCAAGGAGTGTGGATGAAAATTAGCCAACTTTGGCACATCTGCATGTACTTTTTTTAAATGTTGATTAATGTGCACTGTCCCTTTATAAATAAACAAATAAACAAAGCAGGTGAAATGATCAGATTTGTTTAGTCAAGCTCCTTCACTGACATCCCCAAACAAACAATTAAAATTCCCTTGCCCCTTTACTTCACACATGCAAACTGCTTGTACACTTGGATGGAACAGCCTTTCAGTTTTTATTTGTGCAGTTTCACTGGAATGACAATAAACGTGTAGCAGATGAAGAGTTAAATAGACAGTGTCATGTGGCAGGTTTATACACAATATTTTTTACGGTTGGACAACTTAGCAGTGATAAAATCGAATACACAAACAAACACACACACATACACACAAGATTCCCACACCCTCAGCTGTCTCTTAAGCCTCCCACATTGGTTTGCACTGATCCAGCACCAAGTATAAACCAGTGGGATCCCATCACTCCATGATGCAGCTTTGATGGAAAGACTATAAATTGGAATATGCTGCGATCCAGGCCTCACCTGGCAGAGCGCATTAACGATGATACATCCTGGCATTTCTGTGTTGTTTTCTTCCCAGCTCCCTTCAGTGGTTCCACCTGCCTCTTTATAACTTGTACAGTGAGGGAATTACAGATTACCCTCGTGTGCAGGTTTCAGGGGAAGGCGTATTGATCTTCTGTGGATTTTAGCATGAAGTGGAGCATTTAGTGCAGAACCGAGGCAGTGTTTGTTGTTGGCTGAAGCTCCCCAGGAAAAGAGATTGGCTTCTTTTGCTACTGCACATATCATGTTTATTCTAAGAAAAACAATTTTAGAGCCGAGCAATAAAACCTGTTTTTTACAATCCAAATGCAATGACATGAGAAAACATGTGCTTGGGATATATTATGAAACGCACTGAATTTATAGATAGTATAAAAGTGGTTCACACTATTCCACAGTTATGGTACATATTGTGCATTGCGTTGTGCATTGAGACGTACTTATAGAAAGTGTATGACTCCCATGAAAGTTAGTAGCCCTGGAAGTTTTATTTTTCAACTGGGGCAAATATGGGGAATGAGAAAAGGAATGAAGCGTCATTCTTTGGAAGAGTCTCCCAGCCCTGCTCGTGGTCTGGTCTAGTCTGCTGAAGAGACTAAAGTGGCTGTGGATGGTCTGTCTGAGCCCACTGAGTGAGTTAGTGACATTTCCATGTTCGGAGGCCTGTGTTTGGTGATAATGGGGCTAAATATTAAGTTTGTAGCAGCGGGAAGATTTTCACACCAGAATAAATTCTTTCCAGAACAACTCATTCATGCAAATAACATGTTAGGCTTGCTTTTCAGAGAACACATGATACTGGAGTGCGATTTAACACCTGACACTTTCGTTAAGCGATGATGTTTTTAAAACCTTCCTTGGCTTTCTCTGCTGCCTACACAGACTTCATACTGCTGTGGCTCCTCAGCAGGTTACATGTGTTGTAAATACATTTTATAAACTAAATACAGGTTCAGCAGATGGAAATAAATGTCTCTCGCTAAACTGCATAATATGTATTTTTGGAATCATGGGTATACAAGGGTTTAACCACAGTTCATCTACTATTTTACTGTAGAATCTACATTATGTTTTTACTGAAAGAAAAGCCAGTTGTGGATTCACTGTTACACTGTTGACTAAATGATGTTTACTGCTTTTGGTCATACGATGACAGGATGACCTGGGCAGTGCATTTTCAGCGTCAGAGATGCGACCAGATGACTATAGAAATATTTTAGGAATGCTGTGGGCAGCCTTGCGTCTCCTCACTCTGTTTGTCACTTTGATCATGAAGCTGCGTCTCGGCAGAAATAGGCCTCATTTAATTTGATAAAACTGAAAACTTGATCTTACCTCTGCGGGCTGCCACAGTCGGGGGGGAACAGAGTAAACCACCACTGTGAAGACTTTGAAACCCAGATCACATGACCTGAACAGTGACGAGATGACGACGTGACTCTATAGACTTATAATGCAGGATCATTTCTTACCTACTGTTAATTTGATCTATTCCTATTGAAATATCTGTTGTTGTATTAAACAGTATCTGTCATTACACTTCATCAGCATTATACCACTGACATCACCATGACTTTATTTTTTTTAATGGTACTACTTAATGCAAATCGGAAGTAAACATGCTGTGTGATTGATTGTCAGACACCATCTGGCTTCACATGTTCTTGTACTCAAGGTGTCTCATTTGTGCAGATAAACTGTATTAAGTGAAAGCATCTTATATGTCTTGTACCTCCACATCACTTCGTATAGGGAAGTGCATCACAAAGAGCTGGGTGTGTGATGGGGACATCGACTGCGAGGACCGTTCAGATGAAGAGTCCTGTGAGTCCGCCGTCTGCAAGCCACCCAAGTACCCTTGTGCCAATGACACCTCTGTCTGCCTCACACCCGATAAGATCTGCAACGGCAAGGTGGACTGTGCCGACCGCTCGGATGAAGGACCCATCTGTGGTAATATTTGTCTTGTTTGTGCTTGTCAACTTTTTTTTTTCCTGTCCACCAAAGTGTTGTTAGGCATGTAGGATGTGACAGTCCCCCGACTCTGAGGTGAATTTGAGCTCCTTTGATTGTCATTTCTTGTGCAAAGGTACAAACACTGGAGCTTGACATGGTACTGTGCTTTAAAGAGAAATGGTACCAATATCAGTGAGGTAGTTCCAATCTCACATTTACATTTTGATCGGCTGGGAGCCACTCTGGGAGTTCCAATATTTCCTGGTATCGGCTCTCTGACTGCATTTCTTTATATCACTCCTCCTTGTCAACCTTTTATTTTCTCAGCAGCTAAGCAGAAAAAAAAAATCAGTAACGAATTAATAATGAAACTGTAGGACGAAGGACGAAACCTGTGGCCGTCAAGGGGTGGGGATATTTTGTGGACTGACATAAAATAAAAATACAGCAACAAAAAAGCATGAAAAATAAATAAACCATATTCATGCAGTAAATGAATACTTGCCCAAATTTTTCCATGAGCCTCTCTGTTGCAACAGAAAGCTGTTTATTCCTCAATATTACCTTTTATCAACTGGCAGCTGCTTAAACAATTAAGTGGAAACATTGTGCTGAGGCTCTGTCACGTTCTCCATTTTTCTTCAGAGACATTCAGGACACATTACCTGCTGAGGCACCTCTGCGCATTTGTGCTAACTCTCACTTTCATTTTTCATCTTCTATAATAACATGGGATCTGAGCGTACCTCTCCCAGTGGAGTGCTGCTATATACTCTCTTTCACAAAGCTTAGAGCCTGATGAGGCACCAACATTTGTTGACTCAGAGACCAAAGGGAGGGAATGTGAAGCAATACTTTGGCTTCTGATGACGGCAAATGTGTGGAAGTGTTTGTCCAACGCCCTTCGCAGGGAACGAAGGGATCTCATGTGACCAGTCCTAGATGTCTAATCTCTGTGAGTGAGCAGTGTAAACATAGAGGTTCATTTTCAGGAGCGTCACTAACCAAGCCTCGGGGGGTGGGGGCTATAGGGCCCTGGAGTCTCTGTGTTATCATAGCTGAAGAAAAGGCTCCTGCTGCACGGCCTGCTCATAGCCAATTAGGTCCTGTTCAGGGGGACCTCGAGGGTCTGATTGATTTGCACCAGCTCAGCAGGCTTTGCTCCCCTCCTTGAACCAATGGGAACACACTCTCCATTTCCCTCCTGTTGAGAGAGTACAATCCTTTTCTAGCCCACGCTGAGAGGACCGTCTTAATCATTGCGAGCAAACGGAGGCCTCACCAGTTTCATTTTCACCAATATGTTTTTTCATCTTGACCTGGCAGCTTCTAACGAGGACCAGGTGCCTGGGGAAGAAAACAGCTTTCCAATAAGATGTGAGAGCAGGCAGTGAAGTTATTCTTGTGGGGTTTTTTTCCCTCCCTTGTCTCTCCGTGTCTCTGTATCACTTCTGAAAGGACCGGTGCACAACTTTCGCTTTCCATTTTTGTTTTTGAAGCTGTGATGGTAATAAAACCGTTCTCCCCCAGGTCATTCCACGGAGAACAAACTGAGCTGTGGAGGCTCTTTCATTATGTAATAACTTTCTCTGTGTTGGATAAATGATTGCGGAAATATTCCATCATCATGCTCGACTAGCGAGCTCTGGCTCCGAGCAGAAAGTGGCAGTGTTATCCTTGTGACATTTTGTCCCAAAATAAAAAAAAAACCTTTAGAATTCCCAGAGGGATTTTCACCCATTTGGATTTTCTTATGTAGCTGGCATAATTTTCATGTTCAGACTACAGCAACACATTTTCCAACGGTGCTCAGTTTGAAATTTCACCTTCACTCCTAGTTTCTGTGCAGCTTTTAAGACCAGAATACTTTTGGCCTCTCTTCACCCCCAGATAAGTGTCTGATAGCCAGAGGCGGCTGCAGCCACCAGTGTACGGTGGCGCCGGGGAAAGGGGTGGTGTGTTCTTGTCCCCCGGGGCTCCACCTGGACTCCAGCAACAAGACATGTGAGGCGGTGGACTACTGCAGCCGTCACCTGAAGTGCAGCCAGGTGTGTGAGCAGTACAAGACCACAGTGAAGTGCTCCTGTTATCCAGGATGGAGGCTCGACCCCGACGGAGACAGCTGTCACAGCACAGGTAGACAGATGCTGCCCCTTTTCATTTTTTGTGTTTGATTGTTGTTTTGATGCTGTCGGCTGTTGTGTGGGTGTGGCTGCGTTTGGGGCAGAGAGAAAGTGTACTTTGTCTGGAGCTGAGAATTATTAAATGGTTCTCTAACCTACAGCTTTGTGTAAAATAGCTGCAGAAATAATAGTAAGTGAGTAAGTAAAGTTTATTTATATCGTGCATTTCACAGACACTGGTCACAAAGTGCTTCAGAGTCAAATAAATAAAACAAAGATAAACAACAGAAAGAAGACACATAAAACACAAGTTAAACATAAAACACCACATGCTACCTAAATGCCTGTCTGAACAGATGGGTTTTGGGCTTTAGCTCCTTTTTATGAGAGTTCACAGAGTCCAGAAACCTCAGTCTCAAAACGTGTTTGAGGTCCACTTAGAAGACCCTGGTTGTCTCTTTGTCACAAGACTTCTGTTTATTGAAGTAGTCAAATTTAAACATTGACCTATTGTTGACATTTGAGGCTGACGTGAAATATCCTGAAAGATGATTGTTTTGATTTTCCCCTTAACGGTGATATCAGATTTCTTCATGATTCATATCAGTAGGTCTAAAATGAAAGTCTCTGCTCTTACATTGTGCTGGTGCAGCGGGGTCTTAGATCGACACAAACAGCATGTGGTTTGCTCCTCACCTTTTAATGCAATTTAGCACTGTAGGCGATTTAAGCCCAAAAAGGAAACCATTAAAAACAGAACTGCAGGATTGGAATGTGCTTGTGTTCGTGTCTCAGAGTGCTGAGAAAGTGGAGAGGTGGTCTGGCGAATGGTAAAAGATGGTGATTTAGGGTACTGTCAGTTCAAATTTAATCAGTTTCAAATTCGTGGAGGCATCCAGGCGATGAGTCCTGTCTGTTCCCATCTGTATTGATACAGGGTGAAAGAAGCACTTTCTTCCCTCGCCAGGTGGAAAGCTTTGTTTCTTCACTCAGCTGTACAGATGTCCACTCCAGGACTAATTTCAGGCAAACACAAATGTTTTGCCAGTGCACTATCACATTATAAATTCAAACTTTCCGCTACTCTGATTGTTGTTATTGAATAATCTATTGGATAAGCCTGCTCTGCAACTGCTTGGAAGAATACAGGTACAGGCACATAGTCCTGGCTTGTCACATTCAGATTTATGGACCTCGTTTTGATTACTCGCTTCTCCATTTCCTTCCAAGATTGATGGCAGTTGCAGTTCTAATCTTACATTATAGTAGGAAAAGAATATGCAATTTTCTGTGGAACCAAATCAGAATTGTACAGCTCCAACATAAATCAAATTTTGCATACAAATACAAACATCCTCATTTAATCTTGACAAAGGTGTTATTGGATTCATTGTGAAGTCCCAAGCACACCGCCGCTCTCGCTTGTGCATCGCAGATCCCAGCAATAATGGATTTGTTAGAAAGAGCGTTGGTTATCCACAGATACCAGTCTCTCCAGTCACACTTGAGCCAGTTTGGCTACAATGTCACCACGTGTCTTTGGAGCAAGGACACCAGTTTAATTGTGTTTTTGGCACAAAACCGTTGTGTTCCCCAAAGTGTTATTCCCTCTGCAATGCTGCGAAGATAAGACTTGCAAAGGTGCCCAATTGTGAAAGATAGTGTGTGCGCGTCTGTGTGTGTCTAAATGAATTTGTATGCAGGGGTATATGTTTGTGTGCCAGATTTTGAGTTTTAGTTCTACAAACATTTCTCAAAGGCAGGTGAACTGAAGAGGGAAGTAATTTTATTCGAGCTGGACCTCAGTGGGCGGGACAAATGATGTGTTTCCATCTCAACAGGCTAACAGCTAGCTAACTGAGAAAACTTGGTATGGCAAGACTGTATTTTTCATCAGTTAGCAACAAGATGATGAGGCCTTTTTCACTGGGCTTGAGTCTCATGCATGTAGCAGTAAAAACTATGCATCATTCAGTTTTAATTCAACCAGTGAGATTGTCTTTGGCCTCAGAAATGCTCTGCCCCTGAAAAAGGTAACTTCCATGTACACATAGGCATGTAACTGTATTCTTCCAGCCATGACTCTTACATCAAGACAAGACATCTTAAAACTACTTTTGACAAAACTGAAATTTTAGGCATCTTAAGACATCTTCAGAGGTGATTTGAACACATGTCGGTCTTGAGTCACCTAGCACTAAACTGTACTGCTGTTTTGACATGTCTCAAGACAGAAATACAATACAGCAAAATACACGTTATAATTTAAAAGTGACAAGAAAATTGTTTTTCTTAACTCAAAAACGTTCATCATTCTTACTGGTATAGACGTTTTTTGATTCTTTGTTCAGACATATGTGGTGTAAGAGTAGTTTTTCTTGTTTTATTCATACGATCCAGTGTACATTGTATGTCTGTGGGAGCTGCTGGGGGATGTTGGGGGTCCGTGATGTGCGTGTGGTTTCTTGGTGGCAATGCTGCAGATACAAGCTCCTCGTTTCCTGTCTCCCCTGGTCAGATCCCTTTGAGGCTTTCATCATCTTCTCTATCCGGCACGAGATAAGACGGATAGACCTTCACAAACGGGACTACAGCCTTCTGGTGCCGGGGCTGAGGAACACCATCGCTCTAGACTTCCACTTTAATCGCAGCCTCCTTTACTGGACAGACGTGGTGGAGGATAAGATCTATAGAGGAAGGCTCTCCGAGTCTGGCGGTATACACACACACCCACTCAGTCATTCACACTCACACACAAATGTTTGCTATATATCTAAATGTTGCTGTGATGTATCGGCTGGGAGTCGCACCTCCCCCATCCGATCCACAGCAGCTGTAATGGAAGTCCAAGACGCTCCTGGCGATAACGTTCTCGGTTTTGTTCTACTGTCTTTACACACGCTCAGGTCTGATACAGTGAAGTGATATTGTCTCTCCCAATGAGAATTTATTTCAGGTTTGCTGAAGTAAAAAATGCTGAGGGACCAGAAGCCCTCAACTGTTCTGGTATCTCTTCTCATAAAATGATGAATTAGTATTTCCCCCCGGCTCTGTATTTTTGTAGGTGCCAGTACATTCAATGAGCGCTCTCTCCTTCATCTCTCTCGCTGGGGCCATAGAAATCATCTCACAGCTGTACCTATTTCTCTCTTTTGTGAGACATACACAAAGCCCCAACACCCGAGGATAATTGTAAACAGCTGGATTATAGACAGTTGGGGAAAACCCTTTTTCATGTTTAATGGAACACTGTAGAAAGAAATATCCTTTATGTTAAAGTGCTTTCCTCAAGAGTTTTCTTGAGGTTTTTTTTTTTTTTTTTTCCCCCTACCCCCAGAAAATGTTTTCTCGAGTGTTGTAAATAGAGGAACCCGTCCAGGGCTGCGGATGCTGTTTGTGTCAGTGCTGCACAGACAGTCCTGTGGACATGGCATGGTTGATGTTGTTGTTTTCAGGGGTGACAGGAATCGAGGTGGTCGTGCAGCACGGCCTGGCCACCCCAGAGGGCCTGGCCGTGGACTGGATCGCCGGGAAACTGTACTGGATCGACAGCAACCTGGACCAGATTGAGGTGGCCATGCTGAATGGAGATATGCGCACCACGCTGATTGCTGGCGGCATGGAGCACCCACGGGCCATCGCTCTCGACCCAGGGCAAGGGTACGACACGCACTGACTCCCACACACAATGTAGCTGCCTGTCGCTGTTCTATCTATCAGACTACAAGATTATTGGAATAAAGTGAAATTACAACCCCCTTCTATTTCTCATTTCCACATCTGCTTTGATGTATGAAGATGTCTGCTATGTTAGGGTCCATTAAGGCCATAGATATAGAATACATCAATAACAGTGTGTGGACTCCATTCCAGTAATGACAAGTGATGTAGCTCATATCCCACCCCCCATCCCCAACCATCCCTGTCCCCACACCCTTCAGCCATCCCTCGTAGCCTTCACTACCCCTCCCTTCTTCTCCTTCCTTTTGCACGCATTTCCTCGAAAACATTTTAAGCAGGAACTTGGATTAAAAAGCCTAAAATAAGTTTTGCTTATTTGTGCATCGTGCCCCGCAGTGCCCAGTATTCAAAATCATGTTTGTTTATTCTGCTGAGATACACGCAGAGAGTGTTTGTAGACTATCTGTGGTTCTGAAATGGCAGGCTTTGCCCCTCAGTCAGCAGGCATTCTTTAATGGGAACACAACAGCATCGCATTAGTGATTCATAAAAGATGGAAAACGAATTGGGAAGTTTCTCTGCCTGTCTACAAAACAGGGTTTTTGATTTGATGTACAGTTCAAATAATACTAATAACTGAGAGATATATCCATTGTCTTTGCTATCAGAAATGGGTAGTTAACATTATGCAGATACATTATGACACACAGAAGGTGATATGTGGTGACTTGGTGTGAAAACATCTGCAAACTGGCTAGTAACTGCACACTGCATCCAGTATATCTCAGATTAAGCAAAACCCAGACATTCCTAAAAATCAATTTAGCGCTCTTAAGAAATGAGTAATCTGCTCATGTACTCACTCCTATAGTACTCTTTCACATTTGGGAGGATGACTACATTTCATGGCTGTAAGAGTAGGATTAATGGACGCTTTTGGTGCCTAAAGGCGCAATTCCATTCCAGGGCAATAATTCTAATCTAATTACTTGAATCCACTCAAAGGAGTGGGCCATTGATCGAGGAGGCCTGATCCAATGAATAAGGCTATTGATCTGGACAAGGATATTTCTTCCTAACACTGTTTCGTTGTCGTCAGTATGTGATTTAAGCTCGAGCGCACACTTGCCTTTTCGTTCTCTCTGACTTTGTGGGCCAAGGCGAGACAGGAACTGTGTTTTCTGGGTTAGAGTCAGGACTCCGAATATTGTTGATGGTCAAAGCAATGACAGTGTTCATTTTCAGGCCTCATTGAGCTGCGAAAAGTCATAAAAAAGCAGATGGCCCCCCTTTCCAAGCCAATGTCACAGATGTTGAGGGTTACACTGGACCGCTGGTGCTGTTCTTGGACCGGTCACCGCTGCCAATGTCTGTGTTTATGGGCTCAATTACAGCAGTGTTGTGCATGCAGTTATTGTGCTTTACAATACACCTGCATTGAAAAACCACCAAGAATGGCTGAGGGATTGTGCTCAGATTGTTATTACATTGACTGAGGTATCAAACAGCTCTTGTATTCTGCTAGTGGTTCTGTTGCTTCAATTTGTGCTTTTTGTCAAACTCATATAATTTTTATGAATTATTGTGAGGAGAAATGATTCGGTCCTTTGTTGGTGTTGAAAAGTGTATTCCCATTATGCTTGGCTTTTGTATTTTCCTCAGGTGCTTGTTGTCACTTCTCCTTTTCAAAGCAAACATACAATATTGTGGGATTAACCGCTGCTGTGTCCGTGTTTTCTGCTCCAAGGATCCTGTTCTGGACTGACTGGGATGCTACTTTTCCCCGTATTGAGGCTGCATCAATGAGTGGAGGAGGCCGACATATTGTGTTTAAGGACATGGAGATAGGCGCTTGGCCTAATGGACTGACACTGGATCATCTGGAAAAGAGGATTGTTTGGACAGATGCACGGTAAACTGTTGGAGTGTGTTTTCACGCTGTGTGCAAAAGCTTTTATGCATTCATTGTAGCTTTAGATATGTGTGTGTGTGTGTGTGTATAGATAGATATATGTTACTAGTGAGGATTCCCAGATCTTTTAGTGTATCCCTTTGCAATAATCTGAACCACAATTATCCCAATGGGCCTCAGATAATGGAGCACATAAGATTTAGAGGTCTAGTAATGGCCGCATTTGGTTTCAGCAGATCTTGAACAATTTAAGTGTTACATTAGTGAGGTATCATTTAGGTTGCACATTGATCTACCTAACGGCTGCAAAAATCTACCCTAAAACACATTAACAGTTAAAAGGCAGAGATTGGCAATTTACATGACATTTCTGGTGCCGTATTGTTGTTTTAGGGGTGTAATTCTGTTTTTCCTTGATACATTGGCCATACGCGATACACATTGAGAGCAGCTGCATTTACAATGGAGTTTAATGAGAGACGGAAGTGAGCTCTCTCTGTTCTGTGCTGGATTTCTCCCCTTATGTTTCTTTAACATCTCTGCAAATAACTGAGTCTGCGGATTTGTCCTCTGTCTTGCTAGTTATCCTAGTTATCCATGGAATAATAAAAATACAAAGCAACAAACAACAAAACAGCACCAGAAATGCAATGTAAATGTTTTTAAATAGTGTCAATATATTTTAAGCTGGATTTTTTCTTGGAGCACATATGCAGAGAAATAAAACAAGTTTGACTTTGTGTCGGTCTCTTTCAAACAGCTCTGACGCCATCTTCTCTGCGCTCTACGATGGAAGCAGTGTCATTGAGATCCTGAGGGGCCACGAGTATCTGTCCCACCCCTTTGCTGTGTCTCTCTTTGGAGGCAACGTCTACTGGACAGACTGGAGGACCAACACTCTGGCCAGGGCCAACAAATGGACCGGGCAAAATGTCACGGTCATCCAGAAGACGAGCGCCCAGCCTTTTGACCTGCAGATCTTCCATCCCAGCAGGCAGCCACAAGGTAAGAGCTCTTATTCAGGCCTGCCTACTGGAAATCAGACTCTCACGGAAATGAGACATTTTGCTGTGTTAGCTGGACCAGGTCTGAAATATAATTTGGCTGATTTCCTTTCCTGGGATACGCGTAACTTGTCTGGCATAATGGAGCCATTTGCATCGACCTAAAAGTGCAAACTCGGCCTCTCACCCACCACACGTAAACAAAAGGAAATATTTAACTCATGGGAAAGGATTTCAGTTAATAATTGAATTGGACCATGAGTCAGCAGCCAACTCAGTATTTTACCTAAGGAGACAACAGGTGAAACTCACTACATTCTCTCCTAAAAAACTGGCCATAATAAGCTCGCTGAGCACTACTGGATATTGCCTGAGGATGCTTTATTTTTAAAAGCACAACGCAATCTCATGTTCCAAAGAGAGAAACGAGAGTATAATATAATTAATTTCAGCTCCTGGCTCTGCTCTCATTGGGCCTGTCAATCATGTGGCTTCCCAACATGCCTACGACGAGCTTGTGTCTGAATGATTGAAAAAGGTACTCATGCAGAGAATTAGCTTGCATTAAGGGTAGCTCTGAATGTGTTTTTCTCACCACACAAATTAGTCTAATTGGCTCACTACTATATCAGGCCTTATTTTCGGAAAAATGAAACCAATGTCAATGAGGGGAACTGCGGAACGAGAGCTGGTCTAAATTACCTCTGCTGGAAGTATAGAACGCCACTTTGTTTATGTCTTTGTTTATATTTTCAGGGAGGGCACATCTACCAATAAAATCAATTAGTTATGCACACTGTGTATTCTGATTACAAGAGACATATGACAGTTCTGCAACCGTCTTTTTGGTTATTCAATATAATTTAATATTCCCGACAGTGTAATTTCTTGTCAGTGGAATTGTTAATCAATTGGGGGGAAAAAAATAAGCCAAGACTCTGTCAACGAAGATACACTCAGATATCCTGCTTGACAGAAGGCCTACATATATAAGCCAATTTTTATTTGATATGCAGATCAGCTTGTAAGGTATTCTGCCAAGCTGAAATTAATAGCATGAAATCTGTATTCTATTCATTTGATTGTTTGTGTTTTTCCAGTGAATAGGTTATTTGAAATGGATTTATATTTGTAAAGCTTCTTTGCCAAAATGAATCATTGGAATATGCAACATTTTGTCTTTGTGTGCTTAGACCACCTGGTTGATGGTTCAGTCTCCATCAGAACTGCCTTTTTCAGCATTGCCAAGTTTCAAATTTACCCCTCCCGGCTTTCTACAGATGTAAGCCACCATCCATAAATGGGCATTATTATGGTGGTAATCAGGTTTGCATCTATTCAGTGATCCTACTGCTTTGCCAATGTGGCAGGAGTTCATTTGCTTGTTTCCTTCCTGTATCTGCATTCTCATGACTGTTCGCCATAGATAAAGTGTGAGCAAATTGAACTGCATTTCCAAAGAAGCCAGTAAGCACGTCTAATCCCATTTTAAAGAGCTCAACTGAGGGAAGGCTGGCTGATATCCACTCCAGCCAGAACCAAAGCTTGGAGATGCTGGTGCTCTGCTAGACCCTGCAGATCTGGACCAGAGAGACGAAGAGAAGGAGGGAGGGATTGACGAAACAGAGAGCCGAATGGCAAAATGCAGCCGGTCTCGAGGGCCGTTTGCCGGGTGCCACAGTGGCGCTTCACTGGAGGCGTCAACAGTTTGTAAATACATTATGCGTGGCTTGGAAGAAGAGCCTGTGTTTCTTTTTTTCTGGAGAGTGGGGAACATGAGGTTGGAAAATTAGAAGGCTGTGCTGATGTTTTAGGGGGAGGGCAGCTTCCAAGGCCTCCCAGGTAGAATAGATAATTGGTTTCCTTACAGCCTCAGTAAAGCATCACAAAGAAACAGTCCACGATTACATCATTGTAGAGAGCATAAAGTAAAGAGACAGTGACTGTTTCCTGTTTTAAGATTAATTAAACCGTATTCAGAAGTAACTGCGTGCTGTTAATTGTCGAAGGTTGCAGATCACAAATAAATTGCTCATAGAAACAAGGTAAAACAAACTGCAGGGTGTTCCAGGCATGAGGAATGGAAAAATGGGCGTATATAAAAAATGTTGATTATATTGGCTGTACCACAAAAGCCATATTTTGACCACTGCTAGGTCTTCATCGCTTGAATCCCATATAAACCATGATAAAGACCTGGCAGTGATGAAATCCTCCTGGCTTTTTGATGTTGTAGCAACTGTAATATATTTCCTTTATTTCCTCTATTTACTTCCTCAAATTTTCATTTTTTAATTGAATGCCTTTCCATTTGTTTTAAGTGATTCATGTTTGAGCTGGAACTCTCTGGATTGAAATTGTATTCTTGTATAGTAATGTGGACCATAGCACATGCTACTAAACACTAGTTAATGCTTCTAAAAAATTCTCTTTCCAGTTTTCAGAGCTACTTTTCTGAATGAAATATATTGAGCCACATGAAATTAGCTCTGTGAAGTTTTCTTTACATCTCGGCGCTGTGCTTGGAGATATCTTCAGGGGTGATGAATACGTGTTCAGTCGCTCCATAGAACGGTTCAACTACACGCATAGTTATGATACTGCTTGCTTCTGATAATGAGTTTGTTTTATGAGAAGAGCTCGCTTCTCACATTATGCAAAGCAAACAACCTGCCTTTCTCTCGTTGCACTTGTCCTATTCCCTTGAGTGAAGGAAGGAGAAAAAGAGGCGGGACTGAGGATAATTCAGCTGGATCACTCCACTGTCACAATCTTTATTCTCAGTGTGCAGGCTTAACACAAACACCATGCAATATTTATGCCATTTAGAACATGCACAATTATTTGCAGGCAGAAAAGCCACATGGTAATTGTGTCAGCAGTAATATCACGGCAAATATGATAGGCTTTGAAACAAATAAGAACAGCAAATATGGGTCTCACAGTGGAAAGAGGCACTTTGCATACTAAACAATGCTCCCACCACTACCTTGGGCCTCCCGTGAATACGACTGTATTATTCACAGTGAGAATCGAACTGCACCCCAGCAGCCATTAAGCAGCTTTCACAGGTTTAGATTGGAAAAGATCTGCGTAGTGACCCTTATTTTTAGGCAGCAGCACCTTTTGTGCTGTCTAAGCATGATGGTGCATTTATTTTTTGATGTATTTGTTGCGAAAATGTCTGACAGTTTAGAGCAAACAGACATCTTGGTTTTGTTGTTGCTGTCATCCCCCAAGACCGTGATTCAGGTGAACGCAGCGCAGCATCCACTCAGATGACTTCCAGTCTGCATATTGAGTCAGCGTGCCGCTTCCAGAGTCAAATTTTGTCCCCAAGTAAGCCACATCTGTGCTGCATTCACCCAGATTCTTCAATGCTTTGGTGAACAGGCTCAGAGAATGAGCTCTGAATGAGCTCGTTTGACACGAATCGCCGAAGATAGATATTTGTTTGTTGCATGAAATGTGATTGCAGCGTGAATACTTGAACTGAGAAAGCGTTTGTTCCCATTTTGCTGAGGTGATTTATTCTCAACAGGGTGGTGTGCGAAAGCCGAGAAAACACTCTCTTTCCGATGTATTGCTGCTTTAAGATCACTGTGACGTTAACGCCAGTGCAAAAATTCAGCTAGCTGTGTGTAATTGGAAGATGTCTGGGGAAAATGTCAGCAGCTCAGGGTTTTATATACCGGGCTTAAGTCTGAGACAGTCTACTATCCTACAATAACAGGGCATAATGGAAGAGATGATGCCACTCTTAATTCCTGAGAATGGACAGAGGACAGAAGGAGAAAGCTAAGCCACGGTACTGAGAGTGTATGTGTTTCTTTGTTTTTGCCTCTCTCTCATAATGAACAGCCTCATGAACTATTGAAATGCCACAAACCCGTGCATGAATGCTTATTTGGGTCCATCTGTAGTAAAGAGGTTATCTGCAGTTCTGTGATGTTAGTTGTTGGATATTAGCCACTGTAAATTTTGTTAACTCATGGGCACATTAATTCGATATATTCAGAGACTACAGGATCACAGGGAAAAAACTGCTTGGATGACGGTTGTGTGTTTTATAACTCAGTGTGCTGGGTCAGCATCAGGTAGGATGTCTCAGCCCGTCCTAGACTTGCATGCCAGTGGTCAAAACCACTCTATAGCAGCAATTCAACAAGAGCCAGTCTAAACACACAGGCATGGGTGGAGGCCGACCTACGTCATCATGCAAACAGAAAATCAGCAATTTCTCTTTGCAAAGACGGGGACCTTCCAAACATTACGCCTACTTTGGCAGCCGTTCACTCATTTCCTATCTGACCTTTACTGTAAATGAGTGTGAGATTTTTCAAATTTCCTTTTAATCAGGATCTCCTGTGGGAGCCAAAGCTCTGTGGTTTTTAGCTGTAATGCTTTCATGCTTCTGCTGTAGCTGAAGTCGCTAAAGGGCTGAAATTATCAGCGAAACCACAACATTCACCCAGTGTTTTGTCAAGAAGAATAGATCCACTCCACAATGCTGCTATGCTCTGGTACGTTAGCTGTCAGCCAGTATGAGAACATAGTTGGCCAAAATATCTCATTAGCATCGCTCAGACTTATCAAATTCCACACCTCTTAAACAAAACTGCGTTGCTCACTCGTTTTAGTGAGAGTGAATTGAGTTCAAGGTCAGGGAGTGCTGTCTGACTACCAGTGTTGAGGTGCTGTAACCCATGACATGCATCATCTCAGCTAGTGATCAAGTCAGTAATCAGCTGCTTAAACTATTAAACTGACATCTGGCAGGAGGCAGTATTGTGGCAGATGAACAAAAATTCCAGTTACTTTTTGTGGAAACTCATAAACGTTCACAGAACTACACAGTGATTTACTTTTATCTTAATAAGATACGACTCAACCAAAAAAAAATGTTTTTCAAGCACTAGAAACAACTTTCATAATACACTGGTTACAAAGGGTTAAAGCTCCAGTTTGCTCATGGCTCATGTGCGCCTTGTCACAGCAGAGCTGTGCAAGAGGAATTACAAAAATACATGAAGGCTGAACAGTTTGTCTTTATCAAAACCAGGCCTTGCTAGATAGTTAGCATACCTATGCTAACTAACATAGTAGTGACATAAAAAATTCACTTTGTAGTGTAGCAGTTTGTTCAGTTTGACAGTGCCTGGATTCACATCATTACTGTGTTACCTTTTTAGTTTCCCACCTAATTTAATTGAGGTGATGTGCCACCATGGCATCATGCCATACCATCATCATCATCGATCCTGCCTCTAACCTTACTTGCATGCTCAGGAGGCCTTGGTGTTTCTCTTTGCCCCACAAGCCTGTCCAACACAGTGTTTACAAAACAAGCACATAATTGGACAACACATCAATCACAGATTGCAGCTTTAATTGTCTGATGACTGGCTGATCAACTGACTGATCTGCATTTGGCTCCTGATGCCTACATTTTGCTCTGTGGGTAAAAGCTTATCATCATCTGTTATTTTGAGCGTAGTTTTCAGTGATATGTGAAAGACTATCTGAAAAAAAAAACATGTTTTGAAGTAGGCTTTCTCTATGAATAGCACAAAATGGGGGAGGGGAAGAGGGAATGCTACAACGGCTTTTAACTCAAATTGATATATTTATTTATTCATACGTTCTGAAATGTTTTCTCCCTCCCCCTCGCTCTTGTTCTGTCTCTTTCTATCTTTTCCGTCTCTCCAGCGTCCAACCCATGTGAGGAAAATGATGGACGTGGTCCCTGTTCGCATCTGTGTCTCATCAATTACAACCGCACTGCGTCCTGCACCTGTCCACACCTCATGAAACTTTCGCCCAACAAACAATCGTGCTTCGGTGAGGGATGTCACCTACTTCTGCTGGTCCAAACATCTGTTGTTTTTATGACTCTGTTTATTTGAATAAAAGTACAGGGTTGTGTGTAGTCGCCACATCAACAACTGAGAGTATATTAGTGCTGTTGTATATTGTATTATTCATTGTCTTGACATTTAAGCGCACCTCATTGTACAGACTTTAATATAGCCTACATCAGCATTTGCATTTTCAAGTAATTATCACTGCCTTTACCTTCCCAGCTGTATGTGACTAGAAAGGTCAAGAACTTCAAAAAAACACTTTGCCCACTTGTATTTTAATTCCAGTTGTTTTGACTTATCAATCACTTCAACAGCACTGAAAAGGTTCCTGCTGTATGTGCGGCGGTCTGAAATCCGCGGCGTGGACATTGACAACCCTTACATGAACGTCATGACGGCGCTGACGGTGCCAGACATCGATGATGTCACAGTGGTGGACTACGATGCCCAGGACGAGAGGATCTACTGGGCTGACGTCAAAACCCAAGCCATCAAACGAGCCTTCATCAACGGGACGCAGCTAGAGACCGTCATCTCTGGAGGTGAGACGCTCAGCAACATCAATGGCGTCTTCTTTCTCACCTATTCTGCAAACACCGTGCTGTGCTGCCCGTACAGCCATACAGAACGCAAAGCTCAGGCTGTGTATACGATGCATAGAATCTGTATCAACTAAAATTGATTTTTAAACGTTTCAGGAGTGAAAAGCAGTGCAGTACAGAAGGGCAATCTACCCTGTTGTTGTGTCTGAATCACTGAGACGATGAGTTCGGGTTTTGCCATATTGTCTGGTTTGAAATAGCAGACGATAGCAGTAGTTCAGCAAGAAAACACATTTAAGTTGCTGAAGTGCCCCTCTCACTTCCTTTGATGAATGGTTGTACAAGGAACTCCAAGTCGTCTTTTTAGGTTTCAAGAGATTTTAATTTCACGTCAACTGATAAAGAACAGAAGCTTGCATTTTGGAAAGACATGATTACAAGGTCCAACGTTTTTCACTGCTTCGTCTCCAAAGCAAAGTGTCTATTTTTCAAATGCCATTCATGAGTGCCAATTTTGTTTGCTGCTTACATTAGCCGACGTACGAGCCCACTCTAAAGCACATCCTCTCCACCCCCCCTCCACCCCCCCACAGACATAGTGAACTGCCGTGGTCTGGCTTTAGACTGGCTCTCCAGGAACTTATACTGGCTCAGCTCTGAAAATGACGAGTCGCAAATCAATGTGGCTCGCCTTGATGGGTCCCTGAAGACCTCCATCGTCCACGGGATTGATAAACCAAGGTGCCTTGTAGTGCACCCCGCCAAGGGGTAAGTAGATAAAAACATGTGAGCACTTCATCATTGCCTGAGCCTTAGTGCATATTATTAAGAAACTTAGCTGAAGGCTTCACCTAAATACAGAAGGGAACAACATCGTGTCAGTGTGCACAGAGTGATTTGTTCTTCAAGCTCGCAAATGTTTGTCAATAGATCTCGACGAGGTTGTCTGCTGGAACAAAATCTATTGGCTTCCATTCACTTTTCAGTTCTAATTAACAGCAACATAACATTCATTGACTATGCAGTAAACCTCATGATAGCTTGTGCCTGATGGGATCACTAACTGTGCACCTCAACAACGCCCGACAGGAAAATCTATTGGACAGATGGCAACACCATCAACATGGCCAACATGGACGGGAGCAACAGCAAGGTCCTCCATCAGAATCAGCGGGAACCTGTGGGTTAGTATGGCGGCTTTGGGTGAGCTAGACTTCCTATACACCTGTAGCTGGAGGGGGATGGTCTAGAGCCTGAACACAGACCTACACATTTCAGATAGATAGATGGATGGATAGACAGATATATGGATAGATAGATAGACAGACAGATAGATGGATAGATAACTCAGACAAACTTGCAGTGGTGGAAAGAGGACTATAAATTGCTTCTCATGTAGAGGTATTGTTACTTTGCTGATATTTTACTACTTAAAATAAAATTAAAATAACTAATTTGTACTCGGAGTAAAAGAGTTTCTTTTTCGAAACTAATTTTGTTAGATGTGATCTTTTCCATATAATTCTAAAAGTCTATAATGTTCAAATAGATTTTTTTTAATGGAAATTTACAAAAAAGTAAAGACAGATTGCTTTTTTTTCATCTCAGCTGACTGGCCGTTCGCTGTGGAATGTTCCACACTTTGTTTGTTTATGATGGTCCGGTTTTTGATGCTTACATAGAGACTATAACATTTAACTTATACTCAAAAAAGGACAAGTACACAGAAAAGCTGCTCATTTACAGTAACATGAGTAAATGTAATTAGTTATGTTCACCGCTGCTAACTTAACTGCCACAACTTATCATAGGTGTGAAACACTGATCAGTGGTTAACGTTACTGCCATAACCTTAAAGCATTTGTTTGCAGTGTTTGTTAGCAGCTATGCAATTTATGACGTTATGACCCAGATTTGGACAGCATCCATCTTTGCAAATGTTATACAAAACAAACACCTCCTGTCAAAGTTACTTTGTCAGTTGCTAGTAAAACAAGGTCAGCCAATGTTGTTCCATTACTGTGTCCCTGCTCTTCACATGATGCACAACATGAGCATAAATATTGGTTTCCCATTATTTGAACCAAGCAGTGGATGGAGCCATAACCCAAACTGACCTTGTTTTGAAAGCCGAGCAGGCTGATTTTTTTTTTTTTGTAAAATGTCATTTTTTGTCAAGCTCTGCCCACGTAGTCTATATAGACTTGAATCAACCATGCTGTGTACCTTCTGACATTTTCTCTATCTGAAAAGTGACAAGACGAATCAGAAAGACAATGCTCCAATCTCCAAACTCCCACTTCTTCAGTAATGATGTTGCTGTCGGCAACATCAAAGAACGTCCCCAGACACTTTGGGTCAAAAAATCAAAGAGTCCGGTTAGGACATGGCAACGCTGTGGGTGGTTTAGTCAGCCAATTGTGGAATGTCTCAGAAGCATGTAGATTAAACAGAAGCAGCGCTAAGCAGAAAAACATGCTACCAGTTTACACTCTAATCCTCCACTGCTTTTTTCCTAACTAAATGTTTTTAAAACACCAATGAATAAAAAAAAAAACATCTTTTTTTATATTACTGCAACTCTTTTTACTTGCTGGCTCCTGCAATTTCCAAATGCTCCCACCTAACCCCTTGTCTAGACTGCAAGCATCACATCAGCGCCACACTTGCGAGACGACAGCGTTCACGCGACACTGGAGCGACTGTCTATACCACTTCCATCTGTTTGCATTTCAATGTGTAAATCTGAGCAGCCAGCCTTTCTGTGTAGTGTGCAATTTTCCTTTAATATGTGTCAGTATTCCTGATCTATTTTTCCATCGACACTGTTGCATATGATCGACAATTTACACTGAACCTTCCGGCGTATTTTCAAATTTTGACCTATATTATATCACTTAAGGCAGTATGGGACTGACAAACAGGCTCCCAAAACATGATGAGTGGAGATAGAGTTTGAAATAATAAATAGCTTATGTTGCAATATGTGGATAAATGATACAAATAAGTGCCTTTTTTTGGGCATAACCTCGCGTTTAAACGTGTATTGTCAAAAACAAAACAAAAACACGTCTGATACGTTTGGGATGTAGACACAGGGAAACAGTCTGGACTGTGGAAGTGCTGAAAATGAGCAGCAAAATAAGGTCAATATCCCGTCATTTCTCCACTTCTGCCTCCCCTGTGCAGACGCATAAATAACTCCTACTGAAAACAAATTAGTCGTCGGTTAGCTAGCTAGCTGCTGAGCAGAAATGGAAATTTGACAAGATATTTTCAATTAAGCTCTTTCTTAACTTTGCAAAATCCATTCCATGACAAGTGAGGTTCCTCCTCGCCGCATAGACATCTTTAACGTCTCTCGGTGTCTTTTTTCACCAGGTTTGTCAGCGTATCATCCATGCTAGCTAGCTGTCTCTGTTGTTTCCGAGGGGAATACACTGTCATGATTGGCCAAGTACTCTTCCGGTACAGGGGTTTTTCTGGAGGAAGATGACAGCTTCCTCTCCTCAAATTTTAACGGGCTGAATTATTAGCTATTTACAGCAATTGGCTGTTGCTTTTGGATATTTACAGCAGTCAAGATGCTGCATCCACTGCTGCCACCTACTGTTCAGATTGTAAATATTAAATGGTTCACCTGTAATTATGGTAGTGTGGAATGAACGTTGATCGACACAGTTTATCAATGTAAGTGGACTCTGATACAGACTTTTTCGAGACTATATATCTGTGAAAATGTGCTAAGACTTCAAAGCTCCAGTAGGAAACTTTGCACATTGGTGACCCTAAATGCCAACGAGAGGTAACTGACTGCAAAACCCAGAAATCCTTCAGTAAAGTTCACACAGCATGGTCATGTTTTCCAACCCAGCTGATCTCTGATGCTTCATTTCAAAGAATATCAGCAAAAGGTAAAAGATCTAACATCAGTGAGTCCAGATTCTTGTGGACTCGGTGGATTCCTGTGCTCACTCACTGCTGTTCAGGAGACCGTTTGCATTTCTCACTGAGAAATACAAACTGTTCCCTCGCTGAGAGTGGAGAAAATTTACTGCCAGTGTCTATCCTTGACACCAGAATTTAATTTGTGATAATAGGGCAAATAAACTGTGTCGCAATTAGCAGAGATGAGATGCTCTTTTCTGCTTCAGCCCCACTTTGTGATTTAGGCTGATAATACGGGTGAAATTTTAAGTAAAAATCTTGCATAGCACAGCTCTAGCATGTACATTTAACAGAATTGATTCCTCTTGAAAGGTTATTAATTATAACTCATTAGAACACAAATTAGTCATCAGAGTATGATTTTTATTCCCCCAATTCATAGGGATAATATCTGAATGATCATTCTTTATTAGTTTGTGAGGGTGAACTTGTAACCCCCCACATGATTCATGCTTGAGTGAGCAATCGCAGCTCGAGTGAGCAAAAACAATCCGCAGGTCTCCAGTTCCAGCAGCTGTCAAGGTCAAAATCTCCCTCTCTCACACAAACAGCACCATTGTTTTCACTGTATTTCTTCACTCTTCTGGGCCTGTCAGCAATACAGATAGCAGGGGGCGCCGTATTTCACTGGCTTCATTTATGATTATGGGGTGGACCCGGGGACAAGAGTAAATTAATGACGCGTTGTGACTGTGAATCTGCCAGACATAAATCCAGCACACGGTGGGAGACAGTGAGGTGTCTGGACGTGCACAATTGAAATCGCTTCCAGTTGCCACCATCAATAGTGGTATTCTATCAAAAACCATCATGTCTGCTAGCGAATGGATTTAAAAGTAGTCAGTCACTCTCTGGTCCAATTATTTATGATGCCAGCTGGAGGTCATATAGAGATATCCTGCACAGAGATGAGTCTGCCCAGCAAACACACATACACAATCACATTTCTATCAGCTCTCATTCAGGCAGATGCATGCAGTGTGTCGGTGTGCAGTCCTAAAAAAATAATAATAATGATAATAAAAAATAAACATGCTCTTGCTCTTGCTCTTGCAAGACTGTTAAACTTGAGTGAAATCTTCAAACCTGATCAGTTGAGGATACTTGGATCTTAACAAATCTTGAATTCTGATACAGATTTATGTAAAAGTGATTGGTGGTTAAGACAATCGGTGGCCTCTTCCACAGGACAGAGGTAGTGCCAGTGCTTCTCAAATTCAGGCCTCATTTTCCATAAACTCTGTTGTTTCCGGTCTCAGAGATGTCTCTGTGTGATTACCCTCTCCCTTGCTGTTGTTGCTTTGGGTTTGTTTATTTTCACTTTGTCTTGACTGAAGAGGATAAACATGTTGGAAGTCAATTTCCCATCAGCCTTTCTTGTACCATCTGCCACTGCCAGAAATGCTTCAGCTCGGTTTGAACTGTGAGAATGATGTCCTCTTCCCATTTTGTGCCATAAAATGATGTTCCTTTGTGCCGTTGTACCATCGAGGTTTGAAAATGATGTTTCACATTCAGAGGACTGGACTGCAACACTGATGTCAGCTGGCTCACAATTTACCTGATCAAAATTTACTGATAACTGCATCCCACCTTGTCAATACTTTAGTTTTTTATAGGAAGACCTGATAAACTAGGAGAGGGACTACTCTCAAGGACCTCTGGTGGTCCCTGGACCCCAGTTTGAAAACCACTGACTTAAGATATGTAATCTACCTGAGGCTGAAATCCAGGATTTCATTGATTTCTTCATTTTGTCTCCACCCCCGGGCAGTAAGATGCATTTGAAATGATTTTCAGACTATGGCAAAGAAAGTGTAGCAGACAAGTAAAATGTCTCTTTGACTTTCAGTGATTGTGACTTTTGTAATGAAATTAGGCCTCAAATTTGTTATTATGATGGTGTAAATATTGCAACCTGACATTAACAGTATCCTACAAACTGTCCTGCTCTCATATTTTCTCTAGCCCAGCACAAGTTTGTTCTGCCAAAAGTCATGAAGATGTTTACAGTTCCCTTTTTTTTAACACCTTTCACAATATTGACACTGTACAACAATGCATCAGTTTTTCCTACAAAACCCAACAGTGAAGCTTGATTTAAAATGCAGTGGACAGGCTGGTGGTGGATGACGGTCTTCTGATGGTCTTGTTTGTTGATAATAGTTCTGCTTCAAAATGGACGGGGTAGTGATTTATCAGTGTTAAAAGTTACACATTAATTAATCTCATTTATTATTTTTATTTACACCATTACAGTACATGTTGTACATTTACAATGCACATATGTCTCCTGTGAGTGTTTTGTGCTGACCCTTTTCCCCTCACTTTCCTCTCAGGTCTCTCAGTCGACTACACCGCCAACAAGCTGTACTGGATCAGCTCGACCAATGGCACTATCAACAGGTGCAATCTGGACGGCAGCGGGCTGGAAGTGCTGGAGACTCTAAAGAAGCAGCTCGCTAAAGGCACCGCTCTGGCCGTGATGGGTGAGTGGAGCTTGTCAGGAGAGCATCAGATGGCCATTGGGGATTAGTCAGAGAGTGTGGAGAGATTACGTGTTTTACCAGTTAAGTGGCTGTAGAATGGAGCCATTTAGCCGGTCCTTGCAACAGTTGTGCTTCACTTTGTGTGAAATAGCTGGGGCATTAGATAATTAAAACACTGGGCAGCAGTGATTGATGATTGATTTTTTTTTCTCCCCTTTTGTAATGAAAAGGGAGGAGGATGTTCATTATGGGTTGTTTCTTGGTATCAGTGCTGAATCCAATATGTGGCACCATCCATCACCTCCAAGTTTCATTTAGAAATCTCCTGAAAGCTTCCACCTAAGCCAACAGGATGTTCCCATCCCTCCTGAGCAAGAAAAAGGCCCAAAATCCTGTTTGCTTTTATAGAGGCAACATGTTGCCACTGCACCACAAAGACTACACACCCACCCATGATGACTAACCAGATTCACAAAATACTGTCTGTCAGGAGGGAAAAAAAGTTAGGTGAAGCGTAAGTAAAAGGAAAACAAAGTTTCAGAGGAAGTTGACTTGAGAAGTCTGTAGTTTTCAGTAGACATTCCAAGTAGGAGGGAAAGATGTTTTGGTATCCCATTCTTTTTCTCCCCTGGCAACTCATGGTAGGACATAAAAAGCAGAGGAAAGCGGCTTTTTTTTTTTTTTGGACTTAGAAGATGACAAAATATATACACCAACATCAAAAGAAGGGAAATCTTAATACGATTGATTTCATACCAGATGGCTCGGGAGACGTTGGACCAGCATTTCTCTTAAGACGGCCAATTCAGCACATGGCATCTGCGTTTTTAATTACATTACACTCTGAATATATATTTTTTTACAACAGATTAGAATTTTAAATGGTCTCACTTCCATACTGCTGCAATCTGGACAATTGGGAAGCTTCTCGTTGAGCTGTGCGAATTCATTTTGCTTGCCAAGATTGGTAATGAGTAGGGAGCAAACATGCTGAACAGAGGGCTGTCGTTTTGTGTGTGTGTGTGTGTGCGTGCACGTGTGTGTGCTTAGACCATAGTATAATTAATTTTTTTTCTTCGAGGAAGAAACAAAATCAAGAGCATTGTCAGAGTGATACTTTGTCTTCTTGAAGTATGTTATTAGTGGTGGCAGGCTGTGTTTTTTCTGTGTGGTGGGTGTCTGTCAACATGTGCGCTGAGCATTAATTACACTGTTAGCAACAGAGCAGTGGCACAAGTAACTGCCATTGTTTTGTAAGCATTTTCAAACTTTAAGAACCAGCTTTTTAGGTATGGTTCATTTTGTTATTGGCTTTGCTTACAGTTAAACTGTGGTACACTGTGTTGTCTTTTTTTATTTATTTTTTTCTCCTCACAGAATGGAGACTTCATTATAGCATTTCACAAATGGGAGATAGAACACAAGGTGACATAGAGTAATGGCTTGGTTTCCGCACAGTAGCAGGTACAGCAAAACAGTGAAATGATGTCTACGAGTCGCCATCAATCACAATTAATGACGTTTTGTTGTGTTGAGGAAATTGCATTGAATGGTAGAATGAACAGCGCTGTGTATACTGTGTATACTCTGCTAAATAGAAAAATTTCATGGTTGTTTCACAGTTTATTTGTGGCGTGTTTATTAGTTACGTAAAGGAAATACTTCTCTGGTGCATTTGTACACTTTCACTTGCATTCATGCAAGCATGAAATTGTAAAACATATATGTGAAATATCAGTTTAATTTTAATATGACACTCATATGCCTCGTTGTCACAGCTTTTCAAATTGTGAGCCTATGCACGTGCTGATTGGCTTCAGCTACTGCAAGGTGTAAAGTAGGTGTAATGTAAAAAGTATTACAAGGATATTGTTCATTTATAATAATGACATCAAGGGTGCTCAGCAACGCACAGCTTGTATCCCCTTTTCATCAATTACCAAACCAGATTTCACCAGCAGTGGCCCACTTTCCATGAAGTGTGTAATAACAGCTTCTGATACTTCACTATCACAACAATGCAGTCGTTATACTTTTACAAACTTGTGTAATCAAATGACGTATTTCTACAACATTCAGCATCAAATGTAGATGTTGTGCAGTGCATGAGCAAAAGTTGCATATTATTTCCTGGTTTGTGAACTTTACCCCTTGTCCTTTCAGATTCTTTCAGTTTCTCATACCTCAGTTACTTGTGCAAAAAGCTTTCTTCCTTTGCCATAGGCCATTGAACTTCACTGTACTATACATCCTGTGGAGGTCAGGTGCAGACAAGGATGAGGAGAGAGAGCAGGAAAGCAGCCAGAAAGTGTCATTTTCAAAGCCTGAGCTGCTTCTCTCTCTCTTGGCAAGTGAATAGACTATTGATTTTGCTCACTACAGAGACGCCCGTTCTGTAGCGGTTTTGTTTGGTCTCCATGGTGAGAGATGCGTCTGATTGCATTCGTTGACCATCCGCTCTGTTCGCCACATTATCGACAAGTCATGTTCCTTGTTCTTTTCTTTGCCTTACAAGCTCATCAGACAGTAATTTGGTGACATCAGACGGCTGTATTGATAATCAGGCGATTATATACAGTAAGCCATCTGCATTGGTGGGGAAATTGCTTGTTAGGTATCGTTAGCCAAGCTGCTAGCACATTTATGGGCTTGTGGGTCCTGCTCTTTGGTGATTTGACCAATCAAAGTTATTGAGCGTTAATTAAACAATGGTTCCTTCCTACCAAGGCTTTTGGTCCGTGATAGCTTGATCGATGTGCTGCTTATGTTTGAAGTGGTTAGGGTTGCTCCAAAGCATCGTTCTGTGTAAACAAAGAGAGATTGAGTTCTAACAGGGTTTTGACCTGGATCTATGGCTCCCTCACAGCAGGGAGCAGCGGCAGGCGAGCAGAGACCACTGATGAGGGCTTGGCGAAGGTTATTCCGATGCAGGTTTGTCTGTGCTTCAGTGTAAGGCTGCAGACTCTCGGGGAATCAGACACCGATTTTATTTCTGACTGCATCACAGCAGCGTCATATGACCTTTTTCTGTGAAAGTTTTGTGACGGCACATCCGAGGCTGAGCGGCTGAATCAAACTCTAACTGCCGGCCGCAGAAAGCAAAATCATCGTAATCGATAGAACTGTCATTTCATTTGACGTCACGTCACACTGCCTTCTGTGAAAAGGCAAATAATGGCGTGTCTGTATTTCCTTTAGGCTTTTTCTTCTTTGCCTTAGTGATTGCTGAGGCTGGTGGTGAAAAGGTATAATGAAGGCACTGTTAGTGACACAAGGTCGATCCACTCAGCTCCTAAGGCTCTGCAGTAATTGGATTGGCCCGAGGGAGAGGTGAGGGCTTCTGTTTAGAAGGTGTGGGTGATCCATCAGCCTCGCCTTGCCTGGAATCAAACCAGTGGTTGAGGTGGAAATTGAATATGATGAGCCAGAAGCGAGCAGTCACGTCTAGCCAACAGTCCCCATGGCATCAAATTAACACAGGGTGCAAAGCTAATCTGTGCTAGCATGCCCTCCAGGGTCAGATGTTTTGTAAACTGCATGTAGGCTGTCATTCTCACTCATGGGAATTTGTCTGATTTCTGAAAATGAGTTTTACTCTCTCTTGAAGGATGACTTTGAGCCTGAAGCTATTAATGTAAGCAGGAGTTGTTTCTTTGGTTAAAAAAAAGAAAAAGCACAGTGTCTCACCTATGGAGGGTGATAATGTGGAACCTAAGGGGGCATATGTTGTTGTTTTATGAATAGTTCATACAGAAAAGCACACATAGTGAGGTGCAAACAAAGAAAACGGGCCAAGTCGCTTAACTCCTCGTTTCCCTGATCAACACCAAACATTTCTGACTGCTTCCTTCAGCAGGTTGGTTGGTTTGTTGTTTCCTAAATAAGAAGATTTATTGCTAAATCAGTGTTTAATTCAGTTGACCAGTATCTAGGCCTTAAAGACAGAATCTTAACAGCTTAACATCATGTAGTTTTACAAAGTGTTGTTTTAGAGTTGTGGCAACAACATGCTTCAGTTGTGTGTAAAATACTAATTCATATGTAAATTAAAATGACAGATGTGTTTCAGCACGGTTGGAATAACACAAAACATAAAATATGTAATCATCTGTTTATAACATGGTATCAAATGAATCACTATGATTCAATAAGCAGTACGTATTTAACATCTGTGATTGCTATTGCATAACAGAGTCATTTTCTGTACACAATTGCAGTGCAGCTGAAAAATGGATGCTCTTTCACTCCCCTTACAAAATGTCAAAATGTAAAAACCCATATGGGAAGTATGTGCACATTTTTATCATGTTGTATTCTGACTTCACATGATGCCATGTGACTTTTGTGTCAGGGTGGTTCAGGGAGATGAGCTTTTGCTACAGATCTTCACACTTTCTTCCAAGATATGTGTGTGTATATATATATATATATATATATAGATGTGATATATATGTGTGTGTGTGCGTGTGTGTGTGTCAGTGCATTACGCAGCTTATTTTAGAGCATCTCTCCCAGGCTAATGGGTCCATTTTTGTGATTTTGGCCCTTTTAAAAAAGACCAAGAGCAGGTCCATCTCCACACCATTTACAAGGTCTATTCTGAAGGGAATGGAGCCACCTGACTTTTCTTCAAAGGGCAGCGGTTTCCTCACTTTGCACTCCACTGGGTTTTAGAATGGAAAGCTCTTGTCACGTCTGTGGAGACTGTGGCAGAGTGCCTGGACTGTGCATCAGTGATTTCTGCTGAGGACAGCGGGGTGCTGGGGTGCTGGTGGTGACTGGGTGGGCTTGGGTCAGGAGCCTATTGTGCCTGTGCCTCTCTTCAAAGATACACTCATCACTTAAGCTCATGATACAAGCACTTCTTCAGCCTGGCGGCTCACTGTCACACAGTGCCAGGCAGGCTAGCCACTCTGTCAGAGAGGAGACACTGAGGCATCGTGACACGCCACAGCTACAGTACATGGACTCAGTTCCTCCTGTGCCAGCACTTTATTATGCTCTGATAAGATAATACATATGTCCAAATTCAGTTAGTTTTTGGCCTTTAAACTCATTATAAAAGATTTTCTCATGAAAGAGCAATTTTTCCTCAAAAAGTATACTCTGGAAAAGTCAGTAATCAAATCCAGGGAAGCTCTTGCCCAGATTGACTTAAGCTTTGCACAGGGAAGAGTCTGTTATATCACCACAATAACCAAATCAAAAACTCATACTGTTCACTAACCATGTGCAATGACTTGAATGTTGCCTTATAGTGCTGGTAAAAAAATAAACCGTCATTGTAATTATTTCTAGACGAGGTGACGCACGTCGAGGTCCCACCCATTTCATTAACATTAAACACCACATTGTTGTAGTGCTTATAAGAGCCCTTCAAAGGTGGTGTAAAAACTTGCTGAAAAGATCAATTTTTCCCTATCATCGCTGTAAGACAGAAGTCAGGCACGTACGGCAGAGGGTTTCCATCCTAGAATCTCAATCAGATCAGAGAAGGCTTCAGTTGTACGGGGGCTTTACGGCACAAGAGCGCCAGCCTTGGTGGATTAGTGTGAAAGTGGAAACGCTTAGTTTGCACCTGCAGTTGGTAATGAAGGAGGCTGTTTGCTTGTGCAGCGCTCTTTTCGAGGGCTTGTTTGCGGCACAACTTGATTTGCATAAATTTCTTGGTGAATAAGATGAAAACTCTGAACTGAACTATTAGCTCAAGTGTCTGAGGTGCAAAAGTGAAGGAATCGACTTCGCAATGCAGTCGTAGGAAAACTGAAACTGTGGTGGCATTTTTTTAATTTATTTTTTTTTTTTTTAAGAAACTGACTTTGGGTTTTTTTAGGCGGCAAACTCTGGTGGGCAGATGATGAATCAGCACGTCTGGGAACCGTTACCAAGAGAGACGGACGAAACCTGGTGATTCTGAGGAACAAGACCAGCGGCGTGGTTCATATGAAGGTGTATGACAGGGAGGGTCAGAAAGGTAAGCAGGCACAATCAGACCAGCACAAACATAGATTCATACATAGATAATAAAGGCATACAGACAAATTATTTTGTGTTTTTTTTGGCATTCAGGCAGGAACCCGTGCCAGATAAACAACGGGGGATGTTCCCAGCTCTGCTTCCCCACTTCAGAGAACACCCGCAGCTGCTCCTGCACTGTTGGCTACAACCTGCGCAGTGATCGGATGTCGTGTGAAGGTGAGCATCCTGTCCACTTACTCCAGTCTGTGGGAAAATGTTTATTGTGCTTATAAGAGCAGAAAACCTCTTGAATCTTACTGCTAAACACAGATAAAACAGGTGAGTGCAGATTCTAAACACATTTTACTGGTATACTTCCCTTGTACAGTTAATGTTAAAAGTGTCTGTGCTCTGCAGGTGTCGACTTATTTCTGATGTACTCGATCCACGAGGGGATCCGGGGAATCTCTCTCGACCCAAATGACAACGTGGAAGCTCTCATGCCCATCACAGGAACTTTATTCGCTGTTGGAGTTGACTTTCATGCAGGTGCAGTAAACTACTGAACTTTCACTTTAGACCTTCTACCTGCTATAGATATTTGTTTTTCATTGACATTTAAATAATGTGTGGTGTCATAAACTGAAGTTCGGCCCCAGTTGCATTCATTAATTCATTGTTTGGCTAAAGAGATGGAGATCTCAGATGGTAGAAACCTCATATGTCAATAACATCAATGAAGTAAGCAAGAGATTTAGGAAATTTGGCAAATATTTTGGGATTTGGAAAATAATTTATATAATTGTAGAAGCTAGAATTTTAGAAGTCAGTGTTGTACATGATTTTGTTTAGAATAGGCTGCTACCTCATCTTAAAGCAGCATCACAGAGACACATCAACCTGAGATAGAAAATTCTGGAGCACCTTTTTTTCAGTACTTTATTTAAAATTAATTGTTTCGATGGTTTATACACATGTGTGGATGTGTATATACTGTATGTGTATATACAGGTCAAACACAGCCAGTGTAGCAGCCTGCTGGCTGAATAACCTGAGACACAAACCACCTACTTGGATAACTTTGTGGATTCAAATCACAAACGCCGCAAGGAAAAACAATCATTTATGGCCAGCAGAGTGGCCTAGTGACTACAGAGTGTCCTCCAACCACATGACCTGAATTCAAACCTCACGTCTGTAAGCTCCAGGGATTTTGTTCTGCAGTGGACTCGGGGATCCAGGGGGATCCATACAGTATCACCATATTATTACTACTGTATGTCATACACATTCTCTTCTCTTTCCGCTCACACTTCATTGTATAGAGTCAAATAAAGCAGTAATCCCTTAAAAAAAGGCTTTGTACATATTACATAGTACATAGCATATACTACATGCTACAAATTACAGTTATTTGTTGATTTGTTGTTAAAATCTCTCACTTGTGATCAATGAAGAGTTTATATTAGTGTGTGGTCTTGTCCAAAACCAAGTGAGTCTAAACTGTTAAATGGTGTTGCGATATACTGCAGTACACACCACCCTCCTCTTACCTGCTTTTATTTCCTACAGTACAAACCATTTCTAATCAAACATCTAGCACTGAGAGGGAGGAAAAGGTCTTTGTTATACTGGGCTGTAACCTTTTGAATAATGGTCTGTGGGCTTGTGGAGTGCAGCAAAGATGAAAGAGTAATAAGCTCATATTAGAGGGGAACCTCAGCATGAGTAACACCCAACCATTTTCTATGAAGCCTCTGATGCAAAACAGTTCCCGAGATATTGTATCAAATGAAGGTAACGTACACTGCAAAGCATAAACCTAGTAGCTTGTGTTGTCATTTGTTTTATCCCTCGTTCCTTCTGCATAATATATATGATAAATATGATAGATTTATTACACTATGAATATCGTATAGGCTGCTTGCGTTCTGTGTATGTTATAGGTTGCCCCTGATGCTGATAAGAAAAACTATGTAAAGGAAATTGGATGTCGTGTGGCAAACAAACAGCATACACTTGCATACATACATACATACATACATACAGTGTAGACAAATGTGCATCAACACACATGCTTCACTGATACACACACAGGGTTTGAGAGAACAAGAGGAGGCTTGACTGTTCATTACACAGAGTAATCTTTGAGCGCGTGTCTGTTACCCAAGAACCACTGCACCAGCCTGAAATCTCACAGTGACCTCCAAGGTCAACAGCAATCTTGATGTGTGACCACAGCTTTTGGAAAGGAGGAAATAAGCCAAGCTAAAATTAGACATTGCCGAGGTACAGAATGAGGTTGGCGATTGCCCTCCCCTTTATTAGTTGGTGCAGGTGAACATGCAAATACGCCACTAAGCCCAGCCAGCAGCAGCTGATAGCTCACGCATATCATTTGCATGTCATTATGGAAGGCAGGCCGCCAGAGCATGAAAAGATGAAAGCCCTCCAGCTGGATTCTGTCACATGTGAGATATGTGTTAACAGAGTGTGAAGGCAACATAAACAGGGGAGTGCAAATAAACATATGACGTCGCCTAACCTCTTAGCAGCTCGTATAGGGCCAACTGTACGCAGAAATGTATTTAAAGACTGAAGCAGAAATGAATCACATACTATTTCATATGCTCATGAAACTGGGCTATAAAATGGGAAAGAGTCCATAACATTTTTACCAGACACCATGTTTTGCATGAAGCAATATATTCTCCAATAAAATTCGGTCAACAATTACATTTCCCATTGAGGCACTACATGTCAACAGGGATCTGTGCATGTGCTGTGTGGCACTGTGGGTATTCTCATCATCATATTTTATACCCCCACCCCACATTTGGTGAAATGGGCCGTGCTGCAGTAAAGTACTGTTTCATGAGCTGCTTTGTTTGAGGGCATAAATACTTTTGTGGCAGGCACATTCATCATCCTTTTTCCTCTTGTCATGAATCGTATGGCGTGTTCTGCAGGGAATGACACAGTTTACTGGACAGACATGGGCCTGAACAGGATATCCCGTGCCAAGCGGGATCAGACCTGGAGGGAGGACATCATTACGACTGGCATCAGCCGGGTGGAAGGCATCGCTGTGGACTGGATCGCTGGTTGGTATTATGACTCTTTGGGAAATAGAGACTGCTAATGATCAACTAGAGTCCACTCATAATCAACAGTGACAGTTAGCCAGTTGTCTAGTTGTTATAGAAAAAGGAATTAACCAGATTGTTAAAAATTCTCTCTGTACTGTATATGTGTACCGCCTCCAGCCATGGCTCCCATGATGATAATAACGACTCCTCCTGTTTTATTTTTTTGTTTTTCTTTCATGCTGAATGAACATCACATCATAACAGAAACTGTTACAGGAGTACAGCCACAGTCGTGTTGTGCATGTAATACAAAGTTTTAAATGTAAGCTTTTTATTTGCCTTCAGCAGGTAATAGATTAATTTTTATTTCACTCATAACATACATACATTGTTCTAGTCACTGGTGTAACTAATTCTCAAGGAAGGATTTTTGCAAGTCCTCTATTTATTATTTAGCTGTGGTTCTCTGTTTTGATTTGATGTGCATTAAAAAAAACACTTTAAGGGCATTGAAAAACATTATAGTGAGACTTAAGGCCACACTTACTTAGTTATTTTAATGTTAATCCTGGCTCTGAGCTGTAGTTATATCACACATTAGACAGATGAGTGTGCTTCAGATGACATCAAAATTTTAAAACATGAATTCTCATTGACACTCAGTTGGAAAGCATATATGCCAGACTACAGATTTGGGACTATGTATGTGTGACGTTATACATATTTTGCATCAGCTTTGTTGGTTAAGTGACTCTGTAATACATTGTTGTGCCTCTCAGGATCAGCAGAGCTTTTTTACACCCGTTACTATGGTTTCTCTCTCCACAGGAAACCTGTACTGGACGGACCACGGTTTCAACCTGATAGAAATCTCCCGTCTCAATGGTGCATATCGCTCGGTGGTCATATCTGAAGGACTCGATCAACCCAGAGCCATTGCTGTACACCCACAGAAAGGGTAAACCTGAGAAAAATAGCTGAACTAGCCATCTGCATCAGCTGACTGGGAGTGTGTTCACTGTGTCAATGCACTGTTTACTGTTATCAGTAGTTCCCCTATTGCCCACGGGACAATAGTTTCCAAAGGGCTTATTGCAGATGGATGGGCCAGAAGTCTTGTTTAATCAGCAGAGTATTGTGTGACACCACCTCCAGAAAATTCATACAAAGGTGATGATGGGTAGGAAGCAAATGCTGCCTGCATGCTGTCAGCATTGTGAAACACAGCAGGTTTTGGCCGCATACAAAAGGTACTGATGTCAACAGCCTCTGCAAGACCCTGCAGTGATTGTTCATCTAATGGTACTGCCATGGTGATGTGAACATATCATTATCCAATGACCAGCAGGGTCCAGCAGTCTTTTCAAGTTCTCGTGGTGTTACTAATTGATCAGATCTGGCTTCTCCCTTGTGTCGTTCACCAAAACTGTCTCTCTCTAGCTGAAAAACAAACAAACAAAAAAAGAAAAAATAGAGGAAGGAAGTGCTGCTGGATCTTTGATTGTCACTACAGGTCCTCTTTGGGTGGATATCAGGTGCTTTAGATTCATAAGGAATGAACACTTCTTTGTTTTAACTGTTCACTCTCAATTGTAAAAGGCAGGTTTCTTCCAGTAAATCCAAGGAACACTGTCACTGTGTTTGTATAAATGAAATGTCTTTATATTACATGGCAATTTTTTTTTTTATTATTTATTATAAGAGATCTCCTTACAACTGAGAATAAACAGTTAAACAATACAGGAAATAGTCATTTCATGCTTGTAAGAACGTCTTTCTTGAACTCTTTGAGTGGCTTGGGCTTAACTGCCACACAAGCAAAACTGTGTGAATTATACACACAATCACCAATGAGATATATTGGTAGTATATGGATGAAATGAGAGTCATGTTCTCCAGGTTTAAAAGAAAGCAAAAATCCCCCTTTACAGCAGCTAAATTCAAAAACACAGCAGGTGCAGTTTAAATGTGTTAATTTGCAGTCATTTTTACAATGGAAGGCATTGGAACATGGCATATATGGAATATTTTAAATTATAAATGAACAATAAATCCATACTCTTCTATTGAAAGGAGAGTCCAGCCTACAACCTAAAATCCCACAATGTCTCTCTGACATGTAGTTAAGGCTCCTGGTCTCACCTTTGTGTGCAGGCAAAGACGGCTGAAAGGAAAACACCGTTTGTAACAGCTAAATGCATCCTCAACATGACATCTGAGAAACAGATGGCAGGAAACACTCAGCTAAGTTTTGCTAGCGTGGCAGTTTACTCCAAATGAGAAAAGGGGGTGGCATACTTAAGTAATATCAGCGTTTTTGCTCATGATATGGTAATGGCTCTTAACGAGGCATTACTTAATGATATCACATGGGTCTCTCTAGGTATCTCTTCTGGACTGAGTGGGGCCAGAACCCCTGCATAGGCCGCTCCCGCCTGGACGGGTCAGACCAGGTCACGCTGGTCAACTCGGGCATCGCCTGGCCCAACGGCATTTCCATAGACTATGAGGTACAGTCCATTGCTGCTGATGTGTAACCCCCGCCCCTCACTCTGCATACCTCCCTCCTCATCCTGTTCTTCTGCAGGTGAGGTATACCCATTCTTAAAAGGATTGGTGCGTGATGTGCATTTTCAAATTGCTTTCCAGGAAAATAGATTATACTGGTGTGACGCCCGAACCGACAAGATCGAGAGGATCAACCTTGAGACCGGTGAGAGTCGAGAGATTGTACTGTCAGCGGCCAACGTAGACCTGTTCTCAGTAGCTGTGTTCGGGCCTTACATCTACTGGTCTGACAGGTAATTTATTATTTCCTTAAATGTGCACACGTGCATCGGTCTGCAAAGTCTGCAGTACTAACGTGGCATTAACCCTCGCCTTCAAAAGTCCCCTGTGAAAATCTTCCAGCATTATTTCCACATAATGAGGGGCAGCACCTATTTATGTGAATACTCCAGGCAGACTTCAGTGCTATTACCAAGGGCAGATGCTTTCACATCTTCCCATCAAATCAAGCGCTTAGTTCACTGTTATGATCCCTTGTTTCATTTCAGGAATTCAGTGGGTTTGTCATTACACTGTATCACTGAGAAGTGAGAATAGGCTTTCTAGGAAAAAAGCAGCAGCGGGTCATTTTTTGCGCCCCTCTCACGTGTGCTGCAGGGCTCACTCCAACGGTTCAATCCGACGAGGCTTCAAGACTGACACCACTGAGGCGGTGACCATGAGGAGCGGCCTGGGGGTCAACCTGAAGGACGTGACAGTCTTTAATAGAGGCCGGGAGAAAGGTTGAGGTTTCAACTTAATGGTGTTATTGATTCACACCGTCACCCTCGTTGTAGCATTAGTGTTGCAGGAGGTCATCATAGCATGCACTTTACAAATCTTTGGCTTTGCTACATTTGTCCTTATGGGTCTCGTCTGTAATGTATAATCACATATAATGTAAATATAATTACACAGAATGAGGACCAGAGGCTAAACAGTAATTGTACACGCTTTGGGATTTCTTGGCACCACAGGTACCAACCCCTGTGCGAGGAGTAATGGTGGCTGCCAGCAGCTGTGCTTCCACCTGGGCAGCGGGCGCCGGACGTGCTCCTGTGCCCACGGCCACTTGGCAGAGGACGGCTTTGCCTGTGAGCGCTACGAGGGCTACCTACTCTACTCTGAGAGGACCATCCTGAAAAGTATCCACCTCTCGGATGAGAGTGACCTGAACTCGCCCATCCAGCCTTTTGAAAAGCCTGCCTTTTTCAAGAATGTCATAGCCTTGGCTTTTGACTACAGTCAGAAGACAGCGGGCACTAACCGCATCTTTTTCAGCGACATCCATTTTGGAAATATCCAGATGATTAATGACGACTGGACGGGAAGATCGATTATAGCAGAAAGTAAGTGTATTTCAGCTGTGTACTCAGACTATTTGTACCTCTATTTTGATGTCATTTGACATCATGTAACTCAATTCAGAAAAAAGATAACAGAGAGTTTGTCCTAAAGCCCCTCCCAGACTCACACTCCAACCCCAACCTCAACACACACACACACACACACACACACTTTCTATCCCCTCCTCTGCCTTTAATCAGGACCTTCACATTTGCTCTCTGAATTCTGATAGTTGCTTGCTGGATTTAGAGTCAATGCGATGAAGCGAGGGTCCATCCTACACCTTAAAATCCAGCAAAGTCCCACTAAGATCTAGGGAATAAAAACCTGTCCTCACCTTTGATTGGAAGAACCAAATATAAAGAAAAGAAAGGAAAACATTGTTCAGTACAATCTTAGTACAATCTAAATATGACATTGGAGTAGAAGATAAGAAACGTTACTTTGTTTTGTGTGTTATTTCATTTTATACTCATTTATTTTCACTTTGAAGGAGTGCTTTGCACAGAACTCAGATGAAAAAATATAGAATATATTTTCAAGTCAATTAATAGTACAGCAGAACGTCTAGTCAAGTCAAGGGTCTGAGTGCGTCTGCACAGCGCTCTATCCAGGGACAATGCTTATACCATGGTATGATTGGAATTTATAATATATCAATCATTTGCTGGAGACCAGCCTCCGCATCCAAATACAAAATCTGGAAATGGATTAAAAAGATTGCTCATGGGAGCTCCCTGGAAAGTTCTACATCTCAGAGTTTGTGAATCATCATCCTTCGCCTCCAAATGAATAAATTAATGCAGAGTAGGGTATAATACCTTTTTTTTTTTAAAGCATTTTGCTGACTTATCGGTGCAGATGGCGCTGCTGGAGCAATCCCTCTCTATTTCTTCACTAAAGCTCAGTCAATCCTGCCTTGATAAGCATGACTGGAGTCAGATGAACAGCAAAAGCCTCTGTTCTGCTCGGCTAGCATCCTCTGCCATCCTCTGAAGTCTCCACTGGGAGCAGAGCTCAGCACCTTCCTGCCCCCTCCTCACACTGGGAGACCGGCTGGGTCTTACTGATCTGCTCCCCCAGATTTCCCTCCCCTTGGTGAACGAACAGAGAGAGAGCTTTCTCTTAACTTCAACCAAAAATGATTATCCTCTAGAAACGAACAACAACAATTCTTAGGGAACATCTGTTGGAATTTTAAGTGCCCTTCATACTCTTGTGCTGGGAAATTACAAAAGCCAAGTGGTGACTATGGTTAATTTGAGTTCATTTAAAAAAATTACAAGCCCATAATACAGCATGTTTCATCTGTTGCTGTATACAGCAGTTCTGCATCTTTTCAGGGTTTTCCAACTTAACATAAACTGTCACCTTTCCTGTTTCAAGATATTTTTAAACAGAGAGCAAAATGAACCGATCTGGTCCAGGCTCTCTTTGAACCAGTCACCACCCTCAAGCAGCATCTCTCCATGTAGATAAAAGGCGAGACTCTCCTCTCCTCCACTCCAAACAAAGTTTCTGTCTGCGCCCCGTCATTGAGGAAGGGTGAAGATGTTAATCATCCATATTTCCCTAATTAAACTCCACGTCCCCCATTAATTACTCCCTGGCTTCGGCAACAATTTCTGGGAAACTCCAAGCTGTCAGACGCCTTTTATTACAAACTATTAATTAGCAATCGGCTGACTCAGGTAGTGCCTTAAGTATTCCAGTGTATGGTTTATAGCTTTTTAGATGATCAGATTCAGCCCATATCTCTAGCATTGTCCACATGTTCGCCATTAAGACCAATTAGGGACTGCATTCACAGAGTGTACGCAGCAGACTTACGGATACAGAATAGAGTGAAGATGATGAAATTGCGGCCAAGATCCGAGCCAAATGGTGGTGATAGATAATATGTGACGATTAGGGCCATCCGTCGACTTGAAATGAGTGCATTCCCTTCTGCAAAGGAAGCATTCTTTTTTTGTTTTGTTTCCTTCAATTTATTTTTTTTAAAGTGCCATGGTCTTAATTTTGATTTAGTAGCTACAAATAAATACCAGTGCACAACCAGGAACATGATGTACAACTGTGATGAAGACAAGTACAACAGATCAAATGTCGTAGCTCAGGGTGCCAAAAGGCTTCATGGGATTTCTTTACAATTATACCTTCATAATGAAAATAACCTGGTTGAAGGTTAGAGGGCAGAGCTGGAGGAGTCGGGGCGATGAGGGTCACAGACTCTCTCATGCAGGACATTCACTTTCAGACACGCATGCAAAGGACGGGGAGCGGATTTTAGGGAGGCAACCAAGAAAGAATAAAGCTAAGAGAGTCAGGTGAATCATGATGGAAGGTTCAGGAGATGCAGAGCCAAACTGAACGAAGCAGCCTCCTTGATGGAAGTGACAACTAGCTGTATGATTTCTGTTCATACAAACAAACAATACTCTAAATTTATACAAGAAAATCCATCAGTCACGTACAAGCAGACAACATTCAGCGCCAAAGTGAACAGCTTCCATGTAAAACACTAAATTAGTTGTTTTAACCTGCTTCCTCAACTCCAGCGCAGCATACAAAAAGTGTAGGTCATATTTGACAGATAGAATAATTTATTGAACTACTGGGGGAAAAAGGTAAATTATTGAACATAAATATGTACAGCTTCTCTGTCTGTGCGTGCTGCCTCTCTCTGGAGGTTTCCTCCCTGTCAGTCACATTCGCACATCAGTGAGGGAAGAAGCAGTGGCAGTGCACATCCAATGTTTAGGAAAGTGGTTCCTGATGAAAACATAGTCAATTTCTGAGTGACTTTTGCATCAACAAATAGCTGTCTGTCCAGTGAAGTGAGGCATGGAGTTTCCTGCCTGTCAATCATCAGGGAAACATAGTCCCAGTTGCTATGCTCTTGCAGACTGCTGTCTGATATGAGCAATGTAAATATTTTCACCTTAAGATACACTCGACAGATTTGTATTTCAGTGGTCCCAGGTGGCAGTGGGAAATAATTCTTTGAAAATTTGTAAGTTTGAAGGACTTCATTACCCAGAAATCATCTAATGCGATGTCAGTAAACTGTGCACTCTTCCGACCTAAATTTATTCTTCTTAGTCACTGGTTGGATGGGAGGAGGTGGAGCAGAAAAAAAAAATCTTTTGCAGTTTGTTCAAGCCTCATTGATGAGACCAGCTTTCTCCGGCACTCTCCTGCTGCTGTTTATGAGCCAGTTTTGTGTTTCCCTCTCATGTTTCCAGTCATTCATCATGTCCAGTGCACCTATACTCTAAGTGAAAATACCCGACACAAGAATTTATTTGGGCAAATATGGTGAATCTACAATGTCTGAATTAATGAGGAAGGAACACTCTGCTGCGGCCCTGGTTTGTGATTTAGACTGATAGGACAGGTGGATTTCCATATTAAATCCTGCCTGCTGCAGCTGTAAATGGGGTTACACCTCCAGCTGGCTTGATTTGTCACTGAGCCTCAACAGCATGTATGTCTTAGGATATTTTGCTAGAACGTGACCAATGGTTTTACATATCTGTTCTCTTAGATGTGGGTTCAGTGGAGGGCCTGGCGTACCACCGGGCCTGGGACACCCTGTATTGGACCAGCTCCACCACTTCCACCATCACTCGGCAGACTGTGGACCAGAAGCGAGCCGGTGCCCTCAGCCGGCAGGCCGTGGTCACTCTATCAGAGGAGGACCACCCACACGTCCTCGCCCTGGATGAGTGCCAAAAGTCAGTGGCTCCAATATGTCTGTGTACCACTCTCTCTCCCTACAGTATCTCTATCTGTCTCTCTCTCTCTCTCTCATGGCCCATTTTACCCATATGACAGTTATTCGTAGGTAAAACCAAGCACATCAACATTGTGTCCATTTTATAGCTCCTATAAGAACCAGCAACTCAGGCAATCAGGCAATCAAGGCAGAGGGTTTTCCATCCTGGATCTAAAATGAGATCAGGGAACAGTTCATTAACGAAGGGGCTGTAGTCTTAGAGGTGAAGTAGGTAGTTTGTGCCCACACTTGGTGATGAAGGGCACTATTGGTGCTCTTTTTGAGAGCTTACATGACTGGCATACATTTCTTAGTGAATAAGATGAAAACTCGAGCAGCAAAAAAAATATGCAGATTTCCCTCACCACACAGTCTGGGTGAGTCTGGTCCTTTTTCTTTTATTCATTGTGCAAAACATCCAAATGAGCTTATCCATCAGTGTCTCTTAGTTGGTATATATCATACTTGTCATTTTACACCCATGGAAGTGTTTATTTTCACTCCAGATATGATGATACAGCTATGAATCACTTGTGTCTTTCTATACTTATACTACATTGCTTAAAATTGGACTTAGATAAGATCCATTGTATGCCAAAGCTTTATTGCATTATGCCGTCTGGATCCCATATTCAAGATAGATAACTCCAAAATAGCTTGAACTCCGCTGGTTTTGTTTGGTGTTTTTACACTTGAGAAACTTTTATTCTCATCTCTACTTCAGACAAAAGGGGATTGCAGCCTCCGAATTTCCAAACACCTGATTTGTTAAACCCTGTAAGATGTGTGCCAGCTGAAAGGAAGATGGAGAAATGTGCCCGGGGTGTTTCTTGTTCACATAGCAACACATCAGTGTTCCTGTTACATCTAGTTAACATTCGCATATTCAGTGAATTTGATAATGTCATAATGAGCAATCTGAAAAGACTATAGCAGTGAGTATCCAGCTCCTATTGCGCTAACTAAATTAATTTCTTGACCTCAGACTATATCCCTGGTTGGCAATTTGGCACCACATCCATCCTACTCCAGAAATACAGTCTGATAATTAGAATTCAAACTGAAGTGATTAATTAGCAGTTCCTGGCTGCGGGTTCTGACTGGGATCCTTATTAACCCACAAGAGTGGACTTCCACGACTTCATTATGGTATGGAGTGAGAATTGGTGAAGAATCAGTCACCTCACCTTGGTGTTTACCCAAAAGCTGAAAAAGTATCCTCTGTCACACATTTAGCATATTTACATATCCACCTCTTTGTCTGTGGTTTATCTGAATGGCGAGGGATTCAGGACATATGTAGCATTCCTCCTTTCTTGCAAAACCCACATAACCCGAGATATAAATCTTTCATTTATTTACTCCACTGTTATTATCTGTGTTTTCGATATTCTTAGAAGTCCTCGCAGAGAGAAATATGAATAAATGCTCTTTATCTAACAACCTGTGATCCTAATCAGTTTTTATCAAATGGAAATTGAGAAACACAACGACTGCTCCTTATCAGTGATGAGCTCATACAGGGTGAAAAGGGAAAGCAGATGACGGGTCATGGAGGTCTTGGCAGCTGTGGGATCATGCTGATAACTGACTGACACTACTGCATCGACCTCCAGCAATTTAATACAGCTATGAATAATTCCCCTACCCATTAGTGTTTGTTTTCCCTGGCAAAGAGCAGCCTGACATGTTACTGTTGCAGCTCTTTTAAAGTCATCATTCCTGCTCCCTGATTCAATTTCAAACTACACATATTTGTTTTGTACTCCCTGCTGAGATGGTGTGAAGTTGTAGGGGCGGGAAGGCACTTTTGCTGAGAGATGGTGCATCTGTGGCGACATCTACATATCTTGACGGAGCGAATTACTGCGAAAAGACTGCAGATAAAAGATGTTTGATGTAACATACCACTTTAATCTTCATATTGTGGCTCTTCTCAGTCTGAGGCAGGAGTGTTAACTGTTTGTTTGGCTCATTGCAGCCTGATGTTTTGGACCAACTGGAATGAGCAGAGGCCCAGCATCATGAGATCCACGTTAGCTGGCAACAACGTGCGGGTTATCATCAGCTCCGATATACTGACCCCCAACGGACTGACTATCGACCACAAAGCAGAGAAGCTCTACTTCTCAGATGGAAGCCTGGGCAGGATTGAGAGATGTGAATACGACGGCTCCAACAGATATGTGAGTAGGACCGACTCGGCCCAAAACTGTTTTGTAGCTGGATGTGTGAATCTGTCTTGTCCAACTGAACTCTATTTAGGAAATGCCTTAATATTGATATTGTGTTGGTATTATGGTGTGGGGGGTATTGGTGTTTTACATACACAAAAGATTGATGATAAACATTAAATTTGGTGAAAATGCAGTAAGAGCTAGAAGAGTCTGATGAGTTCAGAATGTTATTATTGTAGTGCAGCTTTTAAAACCAGCCAACGCTCATGCCATATCACTACATTACCATATTCAAAATTCCAGCCTCGTATCATGATGTCGATATAATATGAATATATTGCCCGGCCCTAACTGTATCTCCCCGTCTTATAAGGAAATTGCCGTGGTCACCCCCTTTCAGACAGTGGCATTTAAAACCTCCTGACACTTTATCTTTTGTTATTCATCTTTGCTGATCACAATGCAAGAGAAGCACTCACGCCGTGCCAGACCTGCAATACAAAATGAACCAAAATTAGCACCCAGTCCACTGCTTTCAAAAGACCATGAGCTGTATTTATTTGTCTCGAACTCATCATAGAATCTAATGATAGAAATTGTTTTAATCACTCTACAATAATTCATCATTGCCATTATCAAAGCTATGAACACAGCACAAATTGAAGTTGTACTTTCTTGTATCATATTTTCTGAACTTACTGTTAAAATGAATCCAAGTTAAATATAATGAGTCAAAATATTTTTATGAATGAGGCCAGAGTGTATTTTGAATATCACAAGGACCTTGTCTGTCAGTGATGGACATGTTCCATTCTGAAACATCTGAGACACAAGGGCACACGTTCTGGGACAGACCATCAAATTGATCTGCCCCTTTCAGCTGAAATGAACCAATTTTCTGTCTACCATATAATCTCCCGTCCCTATTGAGCTCCTGGGGACTTCAGCCTCCATGCAGGGGAAAGGCTCTGAAATACCTCTCTGCGTTTTTTCTCATATTTCATCACTGAGAGTGCCGATGGTTTACTTAATTATAGAAGTCATTTCCCTGCTAAAGTAAAGAAGCTCAGTGAGGGGGTTCATTTTATCCGTGAGAGGTTGCATGCATAATGTATTTTATCCTGAAAATCCAAACTGGGTATGTATCCATTTTCATCCCCGGCATGTAAAGGATTACAGTACACTGTGGCCTTTTTTGCGATGGATTTCAATTTGTGCTTGACATGACCTCTGCGGCTCAGCACCTTGGCCCATCTCAATTAGTTACCCATACGTTTGCTGAGCGGGGTCACAAGGCTCCAAAAGTCCTCACCCTTCGGGCCCCCACCTGCCCTTGCTGCAGTCTAGCACCACTAATGAAGGCTTTGCGATGAGACCCCTGTGGGTGCAGATTTCATCTCCGTCCCAATTAAAATGTGTAAATTAAACAGAGATAACTGATTGTCAACTGCAAATCACTCTGGCACTGCGGGGTGATGGGATTGATAGGACAACTAGTCTATTGTATGTGTGGAGTTGGCTGGAAGTGAAGCTGAGGCCTCCTTCACACTGCAGCTGTACTGATGTTTTTTTTTGTTTTTTTTTTTCTAATATGTCACATATCTGATGGTTTCTGATCAGTGTAAACAACAAAATACTGCATGGACCCAGGGATATGCAGAGCTAAATTGGATCCCCAGGCGCACAACCTGCTTGCAAATTCTGTTTGAACGCTCAAATCAGAATTTGTCACCACTGTCAAAACAATATATAAACCTTACATCAGTCACCTGAAACAGATCCCTATAGCAGCTCAGGTGAGCTAGCATTAGCACTGAAGAAATAAAAAAAATAAAAAATAAGAAGCTTGACCCATACCGTAAATAAAATGTGTTGGGAACAAGAAGGTGAAGGCACTGGTGCAGGTGCAAAAAAATGGAAGGGACGTCTTGAGTTGTTGTTAATCCGTCAGTTCAGAATGTTATCATGTATTGGTGGCGTCCTATGTAATAGATATGAACAGCCATCAAAAAATCAGATATGAGCAGCGATTCTGAACTGAGCAAAAGGCCTGTGGTGTGAACCCAGACCTATTGTACAGTGGTGGAGTGTCCTCAAGGGCCGAGCTCCTCTCTGCTGCTGCAGTGTCATTACATGCTGACAGGGAGGCCGGTGACAGAGAGGAGATGGAGGCTTACTCCTCTGTGCCATTATGAGAGTGGAGAACCATGTCGTTAACGAAACCAGAGCTCCAGAGAGGGAAATGGAGTACGTGTTGCAGGAAGATGTCAAGACATTTAGCAGGAGAAAGATGACATTATGGTTTTTTTTTTGGTTTTTTTTCTAAGAAGAGAAAGAGAATATTAATCGAGAGCTGCATAAAGACAGTTTACTTGCGGTTATTTGATTTATGTTAGTGACGTGATATCTACCTGGGCATATGTCAAACAGAAGCAGGGCAAATGATGTAACGTGTATTCATATTGTTGATCTGTAATTGTGAATTGAATAGTCATGCTTGAAATATATCCACATTCACTAAAAACAGGACTGGCCAACATGATACGCAAGTACGCAAGTAATTTGTTGCTGGCTGTAAACCTAATGTCTCCCAAATCTAATTTCCTATCAATATGTTCCATCAAACCCCATCTGGCGTCCTATCTTTCCCTCTCTCTGTCTCTGTCTCTCCATCTCCCTCTCTCCATCTCTCCCTCCCTCTCTCTCTCTCTCCCTCCCTCCTGATGGCCAGTGGTTGCTTCCACACGCTGGGCTCCTTTAATCAACACCTGTCCTATTAATCCCAGTATGGCACAGGGCTAATGTGATGCTGCTTACAAGCCTGTCCCACTAATGGCTGAGAGTACAGAGCTGCTGGAAGCCCTGATGCCCCCTCAGCCTGCAGAGTCCCTAAAGGAGGCGTCTGATGGATTCCTGCCTCCCTGCCAATGACACTGTCATTTACACTCATTTGACATCAGACTAAAAGCATGTTCATACGTGCTTTCATGGGGTGACAGAAAAGGGACTATATGCCGTGTAGAGTATTGC